>JAFVLL020039099.1:13432-60933 GCA_021397915.2 Tor tambroides | reverse complement strand
ACTCTTATGGGGGGGAAAAAAAAAAAAAAAAACGATTTAGTTTTAGAATTTTTATCAAAGGTAAATCACTGAAACCTCTGGCATGGTGTTGAACTATAAACAAGCTATTATTATTATTATTATTATTATTATTATTATTATTATTATTAGTTGATGATTTATCCAGAATAATTTAAGAAAGAATCTAGGCCTAACAATTGAACGATAAAGATAAGATTCAGTAATGAAAAAAACCCATCAACAACTGTGCAACTTTTTCCATTTTGCGTAAAGGCTTGTCTTGGAAGCAAGCGGGTCTTCATTAAACTTCTCAGACTTCACACAGTAGCGCAGATATTCTGACAAAAATACATGTTTTGTTACATTAAATATGCATTTAAATACATACATTTAAATGTAGATTTAAAAATGTAACAAGTAGTTATTTTTATGAGAGCGGTAACTCCTAAAGGAATTGCTGTAATGGGATATAAATGTGATCTAATTACTATATTAATAGGGAGTGTGTGTGTTTAGTCATTGCTTTTGGTTTTCTTTACTATGGTACATTTTAAAATGTAGCTAATGTTTATATTTTAACACATTTTGCACATTGCATATATAGCATACACTCTTCCATCACCATTAAAACTGATATGATTTCTTCTGGATATAGGCTATAGCTTTACGATTTATGAACTGTTGCACTTTAAAGCTTGTGGTGACCTTCTAGATGTTGATTCTTCTTTTTTTTCAGGAAGCCTCTAGTTTTAAATCACATCGCTTGAGTTTTTTCGCTCTGTGTGGTCACATCTAGTTGATTTGAAGCAGTTGGGCTCCTCAGTCAGTGATCTGTGTGTGCTGACCCCACCCTGCTGATAACACACGCTCTGAATGCCAAACCCCGTGTTTGCTGTATGTCTATAAATCTTTCTCAGGAGGGTCTTCTCATCCACCACGCAGGCATGCTTGTGTGAACTTTGAGAACTGCAGGCCATGTTGTAATGAAAAGGCTGTGCACTGAACAGTGGAAAAGGTGGAAAATGTTTTGATGTATACTTTAACCTTACAAAACGAACACGTGCATGATCTTGTATACCAAGAGGTTGTTGGATGGATGAGGACAAACTGTCCTAAAGGCTGTAAATGTCTTATAAATGGTGAATTGGTGCAGATGTGTCTTAAAGGGAAAATTAATATTTTATCATCATTTATCACCCTCAAGTTAATTCTTTTCTTTCTTCTGTTGAATGAAAAGGAAGATATTTTGAATGATGTTGGTAAACAAACAGCTGTGTCAGTCCATTGACTTCCGTAGTATGGAAAAATTAATATATAGAAGTCAATGGGTACCAACAACTATTTGCTTACCAACATTCTTCAAAATATCTTCTTTCGTGTTAAACATAAGAAAGAATTTGCTACAGGTTTGGAACAACATGACGTAAATGGTGAGTAAATAATGATACAATTTTCATTTTTGGGTGAACTGTTCCATTAATGTAATTCTGTAACACAGCCTTTTAAGTGTACATGAGATTTAATGTAGCAGCGTTGCTTGACATTGTTTGACCACTTGGAATTTTCTCTGTGTCAATGACATGATGTTCATTTGTGAGGCCTGATGCTTGGTATAATTTCATTTCAAAAAGTCGAGGCAATTCACCTTTATTTATATAATAGCGCTTTATACAACACAGATTGTTTCAAAGCAGCTTTCCAGTAATAAACAGGACAATAACAGTATTAATATTACAAAATTCATCTATTTTGAAACACTACAATTTCAGCTGTAAAGCAGTTCTGCAGAAGACAATAGTGACGTTATTTTAGCTGAGTTCTGATTGTGCTGATTCAGTTCAGTTCAGTAGTCATGTCACTGTCAGTAAGTTCATCAATTATGAAACAACTTCAAATGCAGCTTTACAGAAGACATTGGGTTCATTATCCAGCTCTGTTCAGTTCAAGTTTTTGTGTTCTCATGACTTCATGACTGTCAGTGTCAATAAGCCTTAAAATAAAAATATATATATCTATTTGTCGGGCTGACGCCATAGCCTTGTGGGCAGACATGGCACAATTGCGCTTCAGGAAGCACCTGAAATTAAATCTACCTTATGATTCCATTCTCCTCACTTTTCTGCAGTTGTCTCCTGTCTCTAAAAAGAAAAAAAAAATTGACAGGTAACAGGTAATATGCCTAAAATAAATACATTTTTAAATAATACTTGTGTATACTCATGTCTTTAAGGTATAAGAAAAATAAGTGGCTTTTTAGCTTGATAGGTTTTAGAGTCATTAAAATGAAACTTTTCTCAAAAATGGTATAAAAGTGCTTTCAAATAAAATGGATTCCTGGCTTACAGGGTATATTTCTTGAAAATGTAAACTAGTTTTTCTTTTTTCCTTTCTTTATCGTGTATACTCTGTTTGCCCCAGACCCTTGTGCTTGTCTGAAGGTGTTGCATTGTTCTTGCGAGATCTCTGGGCCTCCTCAAGCTGATTAGCTGGTGCTTTATTCCGTTGCATAACAACCTGAACCGGATCATACACACCACCGTGTATGTGAAAGTGAATTTCCATCATTCTGCAGCATAGAAAGGATATTACTCTCACAATGCAGACCACTTATTCTGAGAACTTGCCATTGTGTTGCATCTTGAGAATGATGCTACATTCCAGGATGCATTCCATGTCTCTGAATGCCTCGGATAATTGTAAACACTTCTGCTATCTCTTTCTCTCTCCTGCTTCTCAGAGTGATACCCGGGGTCAGATGGTTTCAGAACGTCTTGGTCTTGGCCAAAATCTGGACCTCTCAGACACCATGGTCCAACAGAAGCTGGATGAGATCAAGGACCAGATAAAACGAGAGATCCGCAAAGAGCTGAAGATCAAAGAAGGAGCTGAGAACCTGAGGAAGGTGACCACAGATAAGAAGAGTCTGGCTTATGTGGACAACATGCTTAAAAAGTCCAACAAGAAGGTGGAGGAACTGCACCAGGAGCTTCAGGAACTGAACGCACACATAGTGGTGAAGGACCCAGAGGAGGTTGTAGGTATGGCTGATTTCACTCCTCTTGTCTCTTTAGCTGTTATATTTATTGTATTTTTCAGCCATTTAACAATATTAAATTTGTTCATTTGCACTGAAATGGCTTAAAATGAACTTGTGTATTGATGTTAGTCATTTAATCTGACAAACCATAATTTCTAAGATTAAAAATGCTATAAAATGCTTTAATCATTCTTTTATGTGCACTAATATAACAATCCATAGTAATAAACAGCAGTTTAATAATATTTATTTTCACTCGGGTAACATTGGGGAACAAGTGAAAGCAAATGTTTCAGTCAGTTTTGAATCAGTTAATTTAAGCAGATAAATTGAACCAGTATATGGAAATGAATCATTTACTAACTCTATCGCGATTGTTTGGTACTGAAGTTTAAATCAGAAATGCTATTAAAAGGTATGTGCGGCAAGGGCAGATGGCAAATCTAGTCTGACATGGCCTTTAAGAAACGAAATGGCTGAATTTAAAAAATCGCTGAGAATATCTATCTCAAGCCTGACAAGGTGCTATGGTAATAAAGTGGTTTCATGGCAATGCCATGTTTTGGACTGAGATAATACCATAGCGTTCTTTAAACTATGTTGAAGTACCATGTAAATAACATGGTACGTAAATATTGTTATCATCAGTATAATGGTATGCATTAAAGTACCATGTTGTTACCATCCCATGCTGTTACTGTACCTTGGTACAACCACAGCACTTTTTTTTTTTTTTTTTTTTTAACTGTGGTTGTACAACTAAGGATTTTGTGTCCAAAACAACAGTTATCCATGGATATTACTGTACCCTGTAATATTCTGCTGGAAAAAAAAATCACCACAACAAAGAACAATGACAATGATTTGCCAGGGGTTTAAGGGATTATCCAAAATAGAAGATTTGAGCTTTTGGTTATACAAGAGGCTTGTTGCTGAATTTTGATATTGTTGCTCATTTGAACCATGAGGTAGTTACAGAAGGAAGAACGCTGATTATTTATGTCTTTATTTCCCTGTGAACTTTATTATCAAGAATATTACAATAGTATAATGTGACTCAGAAACTGTCAAGTTAATCATAAATGAATGTAAAGAAGCAGTATAACAAGAATGGATGAAGTCTTTGCATTGTGCTCATGGCGTTGTGGGTTATGATTTATATTATAGTGTGACTCTTTGTAGACTTTGAGAACATGATGAATGCAGACTCATGATTACAAGGCTGTAATTTCTTTGCTCTGCTAGTGCTTCAGGGGACCTCTGTTGTTTGAAGTCTTTTAGTTTCTCTGAATGCACAACATGCATTTGTTAGTGTCTCACCAGCTGTATGACTTTTAGGGCTGGTCCGAATACCATTTTTTGAGCTTCGAAGCTTCGATAGTAATCAACACCGAATATTCGAAGCTTCAGAGGGAGGGGCTGAACATATTCTTCTCTCTAATAAAGGCAGGAATCTCTGTGCGTCTGTCTGTCTGTTTGCATTTTTATTGTGTCGAGAACCGTTCAGCCAATGACTTCACGTGTGGCAGGTGTGTTGCTGCGGACCCAAGGGAGTGCAGTGTTGCATTTTGGTGTAATATGGACACGTGACACGTTCATAATTAATAAACTTTTAATAAACTACAGAACAGCGCGAGCCGGAAGCGGCGCGCTTCACGCGGGTAGGGCTTATATGCTCCGAGAACGGACACTGTACTAGTGATACAAAACACGCACAGGTCTATTAAGAGCAATACTTTTAATAAGGTAGCCCAGTACTTAATTTGTAAATTGAGAGGTCCCGGAATAAAGCGGGGTAACGGATCCGGCATGTGATTAGAGGAGGGAGAGGACCAATCTTTAGTGATTGAAAGCGTGTTGCTTTTATAGGGTTCGTACAGTCATGAAAAACCTGGAAAAGCTATGATATTTTAAAACAGCAATTTCTAGGCCTGGAAACATTTTATAAAAGTCATGGAATTTTATTTCACAAATCTCTGTATAATAGAGTTATATTTAATCAGGTCCTGAATTTGTGTGTAGGCTATATCGCATAGTTTTACTCATTCCTGCAGCTTTCGAGTTTATAATGAGGGAAATACGTGCAAACATTTATTGAATATAGCATGTAGGTTAGATGAGTAAATAAATCCACACAAAATATCAGATTAAATCAGTCATCTGCGTCTTCTCTCTTTCACTCTCTCAAAGCGGCTTCACGTCGGCGCATCTCGTCTGCAATACAAGAGCTACTGCACGCTGACCCAAGACTTTCGCTCGCATCTCGGGACAGTTGACTGTAAGAAAACGCATGCATCGCATTCAGTTTTGTGATAGCAGAGGGTCCGTTCACGTCGCGTCTTTTGCGCACTTAAGTTCATTATTTCAAATGTAGATGTGCGGCAAGTGCGCTAAGCGGGCTCATATATGCATGCTATAGGTCAGCACGAACGTCTTTCATTGGCGACTGGTCTGTTGCTGGTGCAGATGTTCAGCCAGGCAGACAAGTTGAGAACCGTTTCGCGGGGGATGCCAGGTGTTCGAGGAGAAAAAAAAAAAAAGGATATTCGAATCTCAAAATTAAAAATCGAATGCCAACCCACCGAACGAATATTCGAATAATCGAATATTCTGGTCCAGCCCTAATGACTTTTCTTAGTTAAAGGAGACCTATTATGCCCCTTTTTACAATATATAAGTGTCAGGAGTCCCCAGAATGTGTCTGTGAAGCTCAAAATACCCATTTATTATGGGTACCCATTATTTATTATATCATTTTGAAAATGCCTATTTTGAGTAGAAGCAGAAACACGCTGTTTTCGTGCATGTCTCTTTAAATGCAAATGAGCTGTTGCTCCCTGCCCCCTTTTCCAGAATAGGGCTGTGCCTTTACAGCTTGTTCCTCAGGTACTCTGCTAAAAAACATCTGTTTGGTTTTTTATCATCACGTCTATGGCACTGAAATCATGTGTTTTAAACCATGTTAGTTTAAACTTCTGATATAAGGTTTCCTGAGTGCACACATCCTCAGCATGCACACAGAAAGTGGCTGTCATACGGCTTGTGAGTACTTTCATCTCTTATTGCGCTTAAACCGTCAAATACACACAAAATCTGAGCGGCTCGTTTTTTTTTTTGGTTTTTTTTACAAGCTTTCAAAGAATATGATATGTCACCCTAAGAGCCATTCACACCCAGAACGATAACTATAATAACTATATAGCGTCCACACCAACAGATGATGACATTGTTTATTCTAAGAGCGCACATCAGTTATGTTCCATGAACATAATTGCAGCATTTGATTGGCTGTCAATATTTTTATCATTCATCAAAAAAAAAAAAACACTCTGAAAGTGATTCCAATGTTATGGTTCATACACATACACTTGGTATGAATGGATCAAGCCCAAATATTTCTTGACTCTTTTTAGGTTTTTTTTTATTCAAGGTATGTTTACTGTATGGTGCATTTAGACGCATGTTTTATTGGTCAGGCAGAAGCAACCTGCTCATCTTCAAGAGAGGGAGGGTGATAGAGGGATTAGAGGAGAATTAGGACAGGAAGAATGTCTTTCCTGGCACTTAGTAGTGGGGAAACCCGTGGCAAATGTGAGACCTTGCCTAGTTAGTTCCACAGATGCTTCATTGAATCACTGTACTGTGTGTTTATAAAAGCCACAATGTTATGTTATTTATGTATGTATGTATTTATTTATTGCTGCAATCCATTTTCAGCTTTTCAGATAGGAACTAGTCAAATTGCAATAGGTTGCATGTTGATTAAATGCTTATAATGTCTCTTGGGTAGTTGCTGTGCTTTCCTTGATTCAGTTATTCACTCACCAAACTTCAGGAAGTTTTAATTGTTTACAAATAGGAGTCTTATCTTCTAGATAAGGTTATAGGAATACTCTAAATCTCAGTATAATTAGCTGAGGAATTCCCATTTACATTTTTTTTTTTTTTTTTTTTTTTAATTTTTAAATATATATTTGTGTTTTGAATTTGTTATACTGAAGTCAAAAGCACCACTACTTCAGTTCAAAGTGAATACTTACTTTATGTCTGTTTACTTTGTTAATTTCTTGGGAATTGAACCAATGACCTTCATATTGTTAGTGCTGTTCTCCACCAGAAATTCTGTCGTCAATGTACAGTAGTTCAGTATGCATTAAATTCTTAGCCAAATATCCATCATGGCGAGATACTACTATAAATGCAGTATTATAATCAGATATGTATAAATGGTACAGGTGAACAACTCCAGTATTTTCATAAGACAATAGCAAAACGAATACACATATACAAGAACATTCTGAATTCTGATATACTCTCTATGTATGTGTTACTAAGAAATCTAAAATAATCACTTTGCACTCAATTGCAAAGAAGGAATACATGAGAATTCCCAGCATATGAATCATGCAGGGAGGTGTCTTCTCTTTGGAGGAATTAATTGCATTCCTGTTTTGTCTATCTCTAACAAGGTCAAGTGAAATATTTTAAAATCTGTCAAATTCTTAGATTTGTGAATTTAAGCCTGGTTTTAATTACAGGCCTTTTAATAGTCAAACTACAGCAGTATTATCTAGCTTGTCTTCATGCAATGATGACTGGTGGTAATTTAAATAATTTTATTTATATAATTGCAGAGAAATATAAATTTGCATATTCTGTATGGGTAGTTGATGCAACCTCGTTTTGTAGTTAAAATTCCTGTCATTAGGGTGCGCCACCATTACAACTCTCAATGGACCTTTTTTTAAATCAAAATTATTTTAGTTTAGATTATTTTGTATTTTAGTTATTGTAAGTGGTCATTAAGTTTTTCACAGTTTTCATGTTTTTAATTAATTTTAAATGGTCTTGTATGGGTGTTACAAATCCATTATTAAACAGTAGAGCAAAAAGTCCATATAGTAATATTAAAAGTAGTACAAAAGGTCCATCTGGTCCATTGATATCAGCTTATATAAGCTGCATGTCTAATAATTAGCAATATGATATTTAAAACAGTAGACTTAGTATTGCATGCCACATTTCAGCTACCAATCTTCTGGTGTCACTGACTATTACTGTTTTATTAATTTTAAAGTTTTGCCTTGGTCCTCTATATGTCATGACAGAGCTGTCAGAAACAGGGCTTCCACCTTACCTTTGCAGGTGTATAATTTGTGGTTAGCGTTCTTGTCAGAACATGAGTGGATGATCTCATCATTCCGAACCTCAGATAATCATAAAACAAACCTGAAGTGCATGGCGTGTGTGTGTGTGTGTGTGTGTGTAAGTTTCAGAAAGAAAAATGACAAAATTAGCCACAGGCCATTTGTGTTAACTTGATCAAGTTCTAAATTGCATGCATATTTCTAGTAGTTTAAGTATTACTTGTTTAGGTAAAGATGAAGCAACTTAAAAACTGACAATCCAGTTTTGCCCCCTTCTTTCAGTTTTTCTCCTACGGTGCTTTCTGCTCGTGTTTGTGTTTGCTCAATCTTGTGCAAGTCTTTCCATGATGGCCTGGTTGTTCTCACAGAGAGTCTTTGAGAAACTGGCTCACTGTCACCTCAGAGAACATTTGCATTTTTCCTGCCTGCACAAGTCCTTCACTGGGTGTCATTATATCATTGTCATTTCTGTTTATTACACAACTCATCAAATGCTAAAAAAAAATAAAGCCATGTTATTTGGCTACATGTTTTAACAGGTTGTGATTTCTCAGTGTTCTTAATGTTACCAATATGTGTTGAATATACCTTAAAACAATTTTAGTAGTATTAACTTCTGTTGTCACAACTTCACGTTACTAAGGTAGGGAACAATAGATTAAAAAATAGTCTTTATGTAGTCTCAGCCTCAGACATCACAGACCATTCACTGACTGTCTCATTCATATGCAACCTAGAAAATACTTTCTCAATCTAGCAAGCTCTAATCTGATTGGCTGATTTTACACAGTTTTAGCCTGAGGTGCTTAGCTTAATAGCAGTTAAACAAAATATTCATTAACAGAACTGTATATTTAATAATTTATCTCTTCTAGGATAAGAAGGTAGTTTGAGTGACCAGAATCACTTAGAATGTGGACCGGACTGGACCTTTTGCTGATAAAACCTGTTTTTTAAAGGTTTACAAACAAAAACAAAGATTTTTGCTCAGTTAATCAAACTTTTAGCATCACCTGTCACATCAGCCACACTTTATTTTTCAGTGTAGTTGTTTGTGGTTGACTACCATAAAAAAATGACTGTGCTAATGCTTATCTGTCCTGCATTTAGCATTTCCTACCTGCCCTGAAGGATCAAGTGTGGTTTCACAAATTGTGTGCGTTTCCTGCCCATGTTTACTCGCATTTCTTCAACATTCCCAACAATGTTTTGTTGTTTTAGTGTTTTATTAACTCTTTGATGTTGATATGTGTTTGTTCAATATCAGAGTACCCGCTAACCCCAGACACCCCCAAGAGTGAAGCACGGACGTCCACCAGCAGTAGCAGACTGGCCGCTCTGAAGAAACAGGCCGACATCGAGCTCAAAGTGAAACAGGGAGCGGAAAATATGATTCAGATGTATTCCAACGGCTCTTCCAAGGTAGTAGTCTGCCTTTAGACTATCTGTGGTCTGTGGTTTCTGTGGTCTGTGGTTTGTGTAGTCTAAAGCATTTGCTTGTGGTAAAAACAGTTATTTACATGAACATGTATTCTCTTTTTTTTTGTATTATCGTGTTACAAAGCAATATTGCAAAAAAAATAATGCCCATTTCCAAAAGCATTCCCACTGGTTGAGCCAGTGTTGCAGTGTTGGGCTGTTTAGAATGGTTTTATGGAGCCACTGTGTTTACATTTTTCAGTTAAATCAACCTTAAAGTGAAAAACTAGTAACCTCTACATATTAAGCGGGAATATAAGTATTTCAAAAATACACTTCATCTTTATATTACACTAAATACTCTACTTTGCTTTTGCTCCCAGAGAGGATAAGCCGTTTGATCTCTTAAAGATTTTTAGAGACGAGATTCATCCCAAGAAATGAAAACAGATGTTAGCAAACATGTCCTCTAAAACTGAGTGAAATCTCCTCTCCTTTTTCCAAAAGAGGTAAAGGCAGACTAGACTCATTTATACACATATGCCAATGTCGTGGTTGTAACCCCCTAGGGTGCAGCTGACATTAAGGAGAACTGGAATAGAACAGTTCAGTTATGTTTCTCCACCCTCCCCCTCAGGAAATCAGGCTTTGGTGCTGTGCATGTAGTGTGTCTGAAAACATACAAGTAGTATCAGCAGAATCGCTCTCATGGTTTGGTTTGACTTTGGTCTAGAGTGTCCGACCCTCCTTTCCTCCCTTTTATCAAGAGCGACGCTGTTAATTAAAGAGGCTCTGTGGCTAAAATTAGCATCTAGGACTCACAAAGGAGTTCTGTTAAATCAGCACAGTCTTCGGGGGGGAAAATATATGGAGTGATAAACACATGGAGACAGAACTGAAGGGAGTCTGACTTATTTCCAGATGTATGAATGGTTTAGTACCCTTCAAAAAACTGTTACAAAAACATACTCATCACTATGACACATGACTTCATTTGACTCGCACTGATTATGTGATACTCCTACATTTCTGCTGGCCCACAACTACTCTATTTAGGAACTTTAAAGTTGCGTTTCTGCACCACTTGTGGCACCAATTGGAACTGCCAACTCTTTGTCTTTCAATGCTGGGCCAAACAGGTATTCCCTTCGCAATCTCGCACCATTGGTTGGACTCTGGAGGGAAAAAAACCCCACACAAATCGACCGGTATTGGTTGTTGTTGTTTTTTTTGTTTTTTTTTTGAAGTGGTGAGTCCTCCAAGCAGGTTCCCAGCTGCTTTAGACATCCGGAGGAAAGGCCTCTAAAGTAACGTCAGCCTTTAATGGCTGCTTGCAGGAAGTTTAGTCCATAGAGATTCCTGACTCAGTCACTAAATTTGAATACTTGGTGTGACAAGGAAACATCCCTTTACACGTCAAATGAATTTTGGATGGTTTCGTTTTTAGTTTGTGGGTTTCACTTTTAAAAACTTTAAATAATAAGATATTAAGAATATGAATTAAGACTAAAATATGAGTATTAAAGTATTAAGACTAAAGCCGTACTATAGCCTTTTGTGAATGTAGTCATTCACAACTAAAGAGTATGGCAGGCAGCCCCTTCAGCTGTGACTATATTCACAATAAAGTATGACCATTTTTTTTATAAAACATAATAAAAATTTTCAGGATAAGTTTTGTTAAATCCTTTTTAGGGTTGTCAGAACTAGAAAAGATACAGTCCCTGATATGCAAAAAATAAGAGAATGTAGTAGGGTTGTTCCGATTCCGATACTAGTATCGGAAATTCCACCGATACCACAAAAAATTTTGGCATCGGTATCGGCGAGTACTTGAACCCATGTACCGATCCGATACCATTTTCTTAAACAAGACCTATAGTTATGCGCGCTAGCTTTGCTTAACACTGCAAATCGAAAATCAATTCTTCTTCACTGCTCAGAATGCAAACGCAGGAAGTTGTGCTGCCACAAGCAACCATTTAGAGCAGCGAAGAAGAAATACAAACATGCTGGCACATTGCCAGTAAATCACTCGCATATGCGAGTAAATCTTCACCGCTTCAGAGGTTCTCTCTCCGACAAGCGATCTGTTTTTCAGATCATCTGAATGGATGTGCAACGCACCTGTATTTGACGTACCTTAAGCTCTAGTGTGAAGCGCACGACTCGCCGTCGCTTTGCTTTTTTTCTCACACGCAGAGAGAGAGAGCGAGAGAGTCTTACAAGTAGCGCGTCAGTTCTACATGGTTTGTAAACAATATTCTTCGTTGTATTTTCCTGTCAAAATAACAGAGTTCCTTTGGAATTCTTCGGCTTTTAAGAACTGCCGGGTTCTCCGGTAGTAGGCGGAACTAATTCACAAACGACAATCTCATTGGCTGGCGCTCACCTATTATCGTCCATGTTTTGATTTCAGCAAATCAGTTCGAGCCAATGCAGACAATGTGATTAATATTCATGAATCCAGCAGCTCGTTAATACTTAGTGCGTTTTGTTGTTCTTAGTAGAATTCATAGTATGATGATTATCTTATCAGTATTATTGATAGTTTTTTCCCATTTTTTACAGAAACACTGAATGACCAAAAAAGCACCACCACCAGTCCTAAGTTCAGTTAAAATGACTAATATGCATTCATACATGGTTACCAAGTTTTAATTCTAATTACTAAAGTTCTATCATTAAATAATACTTGATTATCATAATATATTTATAATGCTTGACTGACTGATGTTAAGAGTGTACTTTTAGATATTTAAAAAGATGTGCCATTTTCCAAACATTATATATTATATTTTTTTGTTTACTCGCCAGACTATCTATCTATCTATCTATCTATCTATCTATATATATATATATATATATATATATATATCTATGGTGAAGCACACCATAAAATAATTGTATCAATTCATACAGGGCTAGTAGTACATACAGCTGTATAACCAGATTCACACCCAGGTATCGGATCAGTACTCGGTATCGGCCGATACCCTGATGAGCCTAGGTATCGGGAAGGGAAAAAGGGTATCGGAACATCTCTAGAATGTAGTATATGAGTGAATCTGTACGTTAATAATAAATGGCGAATGGAATGAATGCATATGCTACAAACTATATGAGGTGAATCCAGTAGTAAATTAAGGAAGTAATTAATGTTTTGAAAATAGAGGTAGACATTCAAGACTCACTCATTCATATTTATTGAAAGGGGAAGAAAAACCAGTTTGTGACTTGTGTAAGAATTTTTTGAGCGTAAAATATATTTTAATAGAATGTCCAATTTTAAATGATATTAGACAATGTTTTTACTCAGAAAATATAATAAAATACATTTTTAAAAAGGTCTCTCCCAGAAGAATTTTAGAATATTTATCATTGATTAAATTGAAAAATTCTGTATGATTTTTATTAGTATTATTTTTGTTTTTGTATAGTGATTGCTTCTTGATGTGTTGAAATGAAACTGTTAATGTTGCCATGAATATAGCCAGTGTTGCTGATATGGTGTTAAAACATAAATAAATGTATGAGTGCTACGCAGTAATCTGTTTTGAAATATTGAAATATATAAAACAATCATTACTTAATGTACAGTTAAATAAAAATGATATGAATCCTTGATTCATGCACTGCTGTTGCAAAGTTTTAAGTCTGTAGGATTATTTTAATGTTTTTAAATCCTCTAATGCTCACCAAAGCTGCATTAATTTGATTAAAAATATAGTAATATTGTGAAATAATATTACAGTTTAAAATAAATAACTTGTATTTAAAATGATGGCAAAGTGAAATTTTCAGCAGCCAAGATCCTTTAGAAATCATTCTAATATGCTGATTTGGTGCTCTAGAAACATTTCTTATTATCAGTATCATGCAGTGTCACACGTTCCACAAAAAATATTAAACAGATTCTTTGAATATAAATTTCAAAAGAACTACATTTATTTGAAATAGAAATGGATCCGAAGTGTATATCTTCTTTTGAATTTATATTTGAAGGTTTATAATACATGTCATTATAAAGTGCTATTTGTGCACTTTTTATTCCTCTGTTCTTTTCTGAACTCCTCTTCTGTTTTTATTTTCCTTCTGTGGCTTCATCTATAGGACCGCAAACTGCTCGCAGCAGCTCAGCAGATGCTTCAAGACAGCAAGACAAAGATAGAGTTCATTCGAATGCAGATTCTCAAAGCCAGCCAGACCAGCGAGGTGAACTATGAGAACAATGACGGTATGTGCTGTAGCTGATTTCCTCTCTAATTATATCTGTGATTTGCAATTTAAATGGGCAGGAGTGTGGTAATAAAACATAAATCTGATCCTTGCAGTGACTTCAACCAAGCCTATAATCAGTCCTCTGGACTTGAGGATAGAAGAGCTCCGACATCACTTCCGGATAGAGTCTGCTGTGGGGGAAGGTGCCAAGAATGTGATGAAACTGCTGGGAACAGGGAAGGTGACGGAGAAGAAAGCTCATTCAGAGGTCAGCTTCATTTCCTGTGCTTCATATATAAACACTTTCATGTCTGTATCCATTTAATCCAGTTATTCATTTAACTATATACTTTTAATAGCCTTACATTGCCTCAAGGGCCAAATGTTTACAGCTTGTCTTACTTTACACCTTAATTGTGGTATGACACAGGGTGGTTAAGAACTATCATGTAATTGTTTTATTCCTGTGTGAGTTATATTCAGTTTATATTCCTATCTGTTGGAGGAAAAATTAACTTTTTGTTTTAAAGTGTCCTTTAAATAATTTTTGTAATACAACACATAAAA
The DNA here is from genome assembly GCA_021397915.2 of Tor tambroides. Lineage (NCBI taxonomy): Eukaryota > Metazoa > Chordata > Actinopteri > Cypriniformes > Cyprinidae > Tor > Tor tambroides. Next base: position 46,542 of record JAFVLL020039099.1, on the reverse strand, counting down.
ATTTCACACCTACTGCCTGACAGAAACCAACTTTCTTTGACAACACTAGACTCCACAAACAAGGAAAAAGAATGAAGCTAGTGCCGCATGATAGCAGTCAGTCAGAATACTAGCCACTGAAAGAACGCTCTGTGCCTCTGAGTCATTGTTTATTTGAAGTTGTTCCTGTTGCTCACCTGGTATAGTAAGGTAATAAAATATTGGTTCATTTTAGGTCTGCACAATATTGGAGAAAACTGATATTGCATGTTGCTTTTCTGCAATATTGCAAATAGAAAACAGACAAGAATTTTCACCAGATGATTTGCATAGCTCTATTCAGAAAGAATTAATCAGTCTAGAATTAATGGGATGAACTTGTAGGGAAGTGCATCTGGATAGAAAATAAAAATATTGTCATTCTGAAGACATTTTAATGAGAGCCATCCTTTTAAGATTCAAGATTCAAGATTTTTATTTGTCACATACGCAATTATATAGAGAGTATATAACCAGTAGTGAAATGTGAGTTTAATGGTTTGGAAAAACATAATTCAAATGGTTATTGTGGTTATTTAAAAAAATATTGTACTGTAAAATAAGAGTATTTATTAAAAAATATACTGTAGAATTATTATTTTACAGTAATTATTTTAAAGTATTAAAATTATTATAAAACAACAATAATAAAAACATCATCTACAACAATTTCTGATATAAGACCATTTGTCATAGGGAAATTTCAATCTTTGTTCTCTGAGGCAGCACTGTCACATTCAAAATGTGATTTATGTCTATATGCATTTGTAAGCACCGTCTGACTTTCTTGCAGGCTCAAGCCCGCTTGAATGAGTCCAGTCAGAAGCTTGACCTGCTGAAGTTCTCTCTGGAGCAGAGACTCAGTGAGCTGCCCAAAAATCACCCGAAGAGCAATCTGATTATGGAGGAGTTAGCAATGGTGTCCTCCCCACCTCTCAGTCCCCGCCAAAGCATCATATCCACCAGCAACAAGTACAGCACTGTGGCCAAACCAGCTGCTCTGACCGGTAACAAAACAGAATCCATACAGTCACATAGTATTTACTGTTCAAATTTTAGATTGGTTTTAGACAGCTTGTAACAAGGTTAAAAACCTATTCACACTGGGAGAAGAGTGCAAAAGTGAAGTGAATCACAAAACAAAACCATTTTTCACCAAATATTTGTCAGAAAACCAAATTTACTGATGAATCCAATAGTCCAATAGGTGGCACAATGCATCATTTAGATTGTCTGCCATTCATAAAATGTAGAAGTTCATCTTCAAAACCAAAATTGAGATATTTTTAATGAAACCTGTGACATTTCTGTCCATTGAAAGCCATTCCACCAAAAATGATGCTTCAGAAAGTGCTTGTAAAAGTATTCCTTATGAATTGAGGATTAATTCAGTCAAATAAAACATTGATCATTGCACATCAGATATGGTCAATGGAAGTTCAAAAGTGCTTGCTTGTTGCAAGAGTAACAGTGACGTTTATCACTTGTCAACCAAGTATGTTTGAAATGCCATTGACCATGTTTGATGTGCTCTATGCATGTGTGTTGGTCAGTGTTTATATGTGAATTAAAGCCTAAATCAATCAAAGGCTTGGATTAAAACCACAAGTCACATGGTTTACTTTTATTATCTCTTTATGAACTTCTGAAGCATCAAAGTTCGGTAAACCTAAAAGAAAAAAGAAATCAAATGGATTCCTCTGTAAGGAGGATACTTCTTTTAGCGTTCAGTACTAGTTGGTAAAATAGCACCCCCAATTGTACTGGAGTATGTAGGAGCATTTCCAGACAAAATCTATGTGCTTGTATTTTATTGGTACATAAGTTTTGGCATTGGAAGAAGAAAAAAAACCTATACATGTGGTTTCAATTTATAGTCTTGTTCAATGCAGATATTCACTCCCAGTGTGAACAGGCTATTTAGTCCTTTATCACAACACGTGGTACTGTACATATAGCCCTGTTTGAACGAGGCAACAGCTGTCTGGGTATAGGCATGTAGGAACTACATTCGACTTTTCACACTATGTCAACACACTCAGCCCCAGCGTTCCCCTCCCCCACCCTTAGCTTTATCACACACAACTTTGACCTTCACTTTGAAGGAGTATGAGAGAGCTTACGTTACCATTATAGACTCATAGTACTTTCCATATAAGGCTGTATAACCACTGCATGTGTCTTGAAATAGACATTTGCAATTGTTTGCACACTTATTATCTTGTGTTAATCAGAATAGATGTGTTTGGTGATTTACATCTCAGATCACACAGCGTTTTGGCTCTGAGTTGGGTTTCTTTTGTAAATCCACAGGCACATTAGACGTGAGGCTCATGGGCTGTCAGGACCTCCTGGAGAACGTCCCAGGTCGCTCTAAGACAGCATCTGTTTCTCTGCCCGGCTGGAGCCCCAGTGAGGCACGATCTTCATTTATGAGCCGAGGAAACAAGAACAAATCTGGCAGCAGCCGAACTCTCTCCAAGTCCGATGATCTGTCCAGTTGAGTGGCTTTATATTTGTTTTAAATGCTTGTTGAAAATTCAAGTTAATATCATTCATAAGAATCGTACATGGCCAGTTATTTTTATCACACCATTTTTTTTAAATCAATGTATTAAATACACATCCCTAATGAAGTTATATTCATGTTTTTGTTCTGAAGTAATAGTTTAAGAGTTGTTTTGTACTGTTATGACAGATGAAATCAGTGCCGTTCTGAAGCTGGATAACACAGTTGTGGGACAGACCCATTGGAAGCCAGTTAGCAACCAATCTTGGGATCAGAAGTTCACGCTTGAACTTGACCGGGTAATGCAAGAGAAATTGCATAAAACACACTTGTCAAACCACAGTCTTATCCCATAATCCTCTCGACACATGAGTAGATGGGCACACATATGCACACATGCTCTCCATTCCAGCCTCTCTCAATTAACTTTAGAAATGTTAATCCCAGATTTGACCTAGTTCTTATGGAAACTCAGACAAGGCGGGTCAAAAGTCATCATTCGTAATCTCTTCACTCTCACATATATAATTGTCCCCTATCTATGATGGCTATGTGTTTAATGAGTCACTCTCTTGTGCTAGCAAACCTCAGTGTACTTTTAATGTTTATGTCATTGTTCTTATGGTTACAATCAGCAATAGTTCCCTGTTTTGTTTTATTTTTTCAACTTGTCCTTTATATTGTATCTCCATTTCTCCACATTAAGAATGGCCTGATATTGTGTTTGCTTTCAGGCACTTTTTATTTTTCTTTTGATGGAATTGCTCAGGTTTCTTCTTCACATCACCCAAAGGTGCAAGGGTTAAATAAGTGAATTATAAGACTCCTTTGATAATAGTTCAGTTTCTTCATTAGTGATTCCTGTACGAATGATATGGAGGCTAACTACTTGCTATGTTATTCTGTTAATTTTTGAGAGTTGATTATTATTTACACACGTCTATGGGTTTGGACTTGCTTTTGGCTGTGTGACGGTGTAAGCGTTTAATCTCATGGCGGGCAACGTGAGAGCTCTAATCAGCAGTTGTGTAATGGCAGACAGACTCTGAAAAGACCTGTAAAAGGCCTGTAAATGTCAAACCGTTGGCTGTAAACTGTAGTAATTCTCATAAGTGGTAACTGTTGGGCATTTTTAACTTGATCGATAAATTAAGAAAAGCACTTGACCAGTGCTCTCTTAAATACAATTTTAAACTGCCATTCAAAAATGAGTTATAAATATATTTTGTTACATGTATCTAACATTTTAAATTTTAATTGAGCTGTCAGCACCGATAGCCTCATGGCAGCGCACAGACATATAGCACCGTTGTACTATAGGCGTCCAGAGCTTATTTATATATATTTTTTTAAGTCTATTTTTTTTTTTTGTAATTTTTAAGTGTTATTTATTTATTTTCAGCTAATATATTGATAATTGTTTGCTTAATTTTATTTTATTTTTTTAACTCCCACTTCTAGCCCCCCATATACAATTATTTGGCGATCAGAAGTACAGTTTTTCCTAACGGACTATAAAATGGGTGAAAGAGACACAAATTTAAAGAGAATCCATTAAGTAACTACCCATAGCTTTCTAGCAATCATATAGTAAAGCCCTGGCAACCACTCAATACAACACCGTAATGAAACTTTACAGAATTTTTCATTTTTAAAATGTTTTTGAAAGAAGTCAGTTACACTCATGAAAGGCTGTATGTGTACACTTCAAGTGTAGTGTGTGTGTACGTAATATCAGATAATGAATGCTTTTTTGGTTGACCTGTAGTCTCGTGAGCTGGAGATAGCTGTGTACTGGAGAGACTGGCGCTCGCTGTGTGCTGTTAAGTTTTTACGGCTGGAGGACTTTTTGGACAATCAGCGTCATGGCATGTGCCTTTACCTGGAACCGCAAGGGACACTGTTTGCTGAGGTACTTTCATTTTTTCATCACACAAAGACATGCAATATACAGATTTGCTTTGTAGAGGACATTTATATTGAGATTCTCTCTACCCCTTTGGATACAGGTTACGTTTTTTAACCCAGTTATTGAGAGGCGACCTAAACTGCAAAGGCAAAAGAAAATCTTCTCCAAACAGCAAGGTAAGTTTATGAAGTGGCAAATATGCCTCAGTGTTGAGAAGGGTTGCCATGTTCACTTAAACAGATTAGATTAAGCAGCCTACTCTTGACACAGTACTGTGGTTCAGTATTGTACTGCTGTGGCCCCAGTGTTTACACAGTGAGGTCAGAATGAACTTTGACCTTCTTGTTTGAACTCGTTTGAACCATTTATAGACGAAGAAGGTGAATAGCTGGTTTAGAGACTTAAGCTCTTTTTCAAAATTGTGCCAAAGTTCCACAAACAGTGCTCTGCATGGGAGACTAAAGTCAAAAGTTTCCATTAGCATTTTGCTAAGCTAACAGCGCAATACTGTTATAAGGCCTGTTACATCAACACACATCTGGCACGAAAATTTGGTCTGGATTTCGCATGTGAGACTAACAGTGTTGGGGGGTAACGCATTACAAGTAACATGAGTTACGTAATCAGATTACTTTTTTCAAGTAACTAGTAAAGTAACGCATTACTTTTAAATTAACTAGAAAATATGAGTTACTTTTTCAAATAAGTAACACAAGTTACTTTGTTTTCCTATTTACTCACTGACACCTTTCCTTTGAGAAAATGTTGAGAGAAATTGGGAGTAAGTGCAGAGGTATTTTCTTGAGCCTGAGGCTTATTAATTTCACTCTTGGTGTAAAAGGGCCTTTACAGTTGCCAAAAATATAACTTTTGGGTATTCTGTTATTAAAAATAAATAAGCAAGACCAGCCCAGGTGACAAAAAGTAGCACAAAAGTACTGTAATGCATTACTTTCCATAAAAAGTAACTAAGTAACGCAATATTGTAATGCATTACTTTTAAAAGCAACTTTCCCCAACACTGGAGACCAATGCATAAAAACTACAAACAGGGCTGAATGAACACATGTAAATTCAGTTTCTGACAGTAGGTGGCACTTATAGAAAAGTTGCAGTACCTGGTTACTCAGTACACAAAGCGCTGCACAACTTTCTGTTTATATGTTTTCAAACAGCTGTTCAGATTTTAATGTTTGCTGTGGTGTTTACCAAAGAACAATACAGTACAAGAGTATAAAGACAAGAGAGTCCGTCATTCAACTTTAAATGTTTATCGCACTGCATTTTCACACAAAATATTAGTCGTGGTGTGAAAAGGCTTTCACACAAATGTTTAGCCATCCTGGATTTGCTTTCTTATTGAGCTTGTCACAGAGCATTCTGGGATTGCATTGTCTATGAATGATAAATGCTATGTTGTGTGGGAATTTTGCTAAAATAAGGTATCTTAGACCTTTTGGAACAACCAGAGAGCAAGTCTAATGTACATTAAAAGAGTGCCTACATAAAAAGCATACTGGGGTTTGGGACTAATATTATCTACTGTTCAGAAGTTTGCTTCTGCTTTCTTCATCTCATACATAAACCTTGTTCCTCTCAGGTAAAACGTTCCTGCGTGCCCCTCAGATGAACATTAACATCGCCACCTGGGGCAGATTGGTGAGAAGAGCCATTCCGTCAATCAATACCTCATTCAGTCCTCAGGCGGCTGATCTGGGCTCAGAATTGAGCCCTGAAACAGTACCCATCGGCCACCCAGACGCCCACTCCCTACCCAGGTACATATGTGTTCAAATTTATTCCAGCTCATCCAGACAGACTCATTTCCTTAAAGAGCATCTGGTAGCAGAAAGCCCTCGAATTATTTTGCAGTCTTTGATAAACAATGACTAATCTGTCTGGAAACGTAATTGGTGCTCTATATTTAGATAATGAGATGACTTAACATTCCTGCTCTGTATCCCAGTGTATGCATTCCATAATGTAGCTGTTCTGTAAATCTCCAGACCCCCCAAACAAAGCCGCTGGACTGTTTAAAATGGAAACTGGCATGTTGTCGAAACTTTCATGATTTGTCTTCTCTCCTTCAGCGACCCCACTGTGACCAAATTAGACTTTGACAAACCAGCCATCCCTCCCTCAAAACGGCAATCCATTGAAGTGGAGATAGAGGAAACTGCATCACCGGATAAGATCCCAGATGGAAAAGAGGTGCAGGTACAGGAGTGGTTGTTTTAAAGGAATAGTTCACCCAGAACTGAAAGATACCATGGTTCACTCATGTTGATCCAGACTCATCTGACTTATTTTTCTGTTGAGCACAAAAGGAAAAGTTTAACAAAATGTTGATACTGTTATTTTCCATACAACAAAAGGGGATGGGATGAAATTGGAATTGGGATAGAACGTTTTGGGTGAGGAAAAGAAATTTAAGATGTTATTCGCAGGTTAGCATTTGGGAATTCCCATTCACCTTCACATATATTTAAGTATGGCACGACAAGTTGTTTCACATGAAGTTTGATGTCAGTGATGCCAAATTTTGTTGGTTCTGTCTTTTAATAAATGATGTGTGAATGCAATGTGCTCAGTCAGCATATGCATATATTCCAGTGGTTCTCAACCAGGGGCTGGGGACCACTAGGGGCCTTTGCAAACTTCCAAGGGTGACTTGAAATGATTTAAAATGAGACAAAGCAACTATAAAACAACTTAAAATCCAAATATTTCTAATTTTAATTTACCAACAACTGTGATTTCTTGCCCTGAAGAAATCACGGAAATTTAAATCTTAAAACACCATGGGTATTTTATAACAAATATAATTTTAAAATATTTCATTAGGTAGAAATGGTGAGTAAAGGTTTTTTTTTTTTTTTTTTTCTTTTTTTTTTTTTTTAATCCTTAACCTTTTTAAAAATCTGAGTATGAGTAATTGAATTTGAGTAATTTTATTTCACAGTAACGATATATATCACAATAGTTATTTTTGCTTTAAATAAGGTTTTTATAACAAAATTTGATACCATAGAAATTTCATAATTCTTGTCACCAGTGTCAATATCACAAAAACTAATACTAGCCTAAATAAAAAAAAAATTTAAAAAAAAAACCCTCAAGCTGTCTGAAGACAAGTAAACAGTCAGCGATTAAATAAGAAACTAATTACAAGCAATAGGACAAAAAACTACAGTAAAACAAATAAGAAATGCTACATTGTATAAATTAAATGTATTAAAACACTGCATGTTCTTCGCTGTGTAAATTAAATGCATATTTCTTCTTATTACAAAAGTGATTTAGTCGAGACCAGAGAGATTTTTTTCTCTTTTGTTGTTTGATTAACATGAATGACAGACAGCAGGAATATTAGACTGTTGTCACTTTAAGAGCTGCCTGGATCCAATATACTGTTACACATGTGTTTTCTTTGCCAAACTGTTTGGTTTCACTTAAGACCTAAATTACTGTGTTTATGAGGATACTTGAAAAGACGGGCATTTTGACACATACAAGTGTGTGTATTTAACTGTTCAAGGCCTAAAAAAGCGGCAAAAATAACTCAGTTCAGTACTCCCAGCTGTATGAGCACCGTCTTCATATGCGCCAGCCTCTCAGACAGCTCGTGCATATAGCATATAGTTCTCTTTCGCTGCTGATTGCGTTTCAACAGCTTAAAATCACTTGATGATGGTCCAAAATATATACCGGTTAATCATGTCTACTGGTAAATTGCCCATCCCTAATATCCAGTATCACTAATGAAAGGAAAAGTCATGTAAATTCATTGGTTAAAAAGAATTGGATGCCTTAACATCCTGTAGCTCTTATAACCTCTGGAATCCTGGAATTTAATTTATAATTATTTTAGTTACTTATTTAAATCTATGGACACTTCTAGTATCTGTAAATAAAGAAAGCTTGAGAACCACTGGAATATTCAGTAGTATAACCACATGAATAAGATTACAGGGCTACAGCAAAGGTGTCCTTGACTGCCCCTGGTCACCATTCACTTTGATGGTATAGAAAAGAACAGCTTGAACATCCTGCCTTACATGTTCTTCTGTGTTTGATGGGAAAAAGTTAGTCATATGGGTTTGGAATAATATGATGACAAGTAAACAATGACAGAATATTCTTCTTTTTTTGTCTGAACTGTCCCTTTAAGGCAAGTATTATTAATAAGGGGAGTTCTCTTGCAGTACTTCAGAATGATTCTTAAATGTCTCTCGCCTACAGGATGCCCTGGCGACCTTTGACTTCCTGAACAACACAGTAGCAAAACCAGATTATGACAGTATGGTTGAAAATGAGCAGTCTGACCTGGAACTGACTGCAGTTCAACGAAAAACTGAAATAAGGTAGTTGGTTCCCCATTTTTGGATGACTGACATCAGGGCTACATATAAACAGGCATACATTAACTGTAGTCAAATGCTAAAACTGTGTGGTCATGCCTTTAGGGAAGAGGAGGAAGTTCAGTTCAGTTTGAAAGACTTCAAATGTGTAGCTGTTCTGGGGCGTGGCCACTTTGGAAAGGTAATCTTAAACTTGCTTTCACATATGCAATGGGGCGAGCTCTGTGAAATGTGCAGATGTGTCATATAAATACAGTACATTAACCATTTATGTAATAGTAGCAGATTATCTCATGCTGCCACTTTGTGATGTGGCTCCTGCAGACAGTTTCATTGTCTCATCCTTTTAATTATTCAACAGGTTTTACTTGCTGAGTACAAGACCACTGGAGAAATGTTTGCTATTAAAGCTTTGAAGAAAGGTGACATTGTTGCAAGGGATGAAGTAGACAGGTAAAGGCTATCTATGTGTGTTTAGGTAAATAAATGGACAAATTCATGACAATGCTTGGAAGCATTTGTAGAGGCATCAGTAATCGTATACAGTGGGGACTATTCTGCTCCTGTTTTACTTCCTGTTATTATTAAGGCCAAAGTGTCAGAGCTGTACTCTAGACATGGTGGAGCCACCACCATGTTTTTAAAGTTTTTGTCTTTTGACAAAAAGTGCTCTTTGAATTTAGTATTTTAGCATGTCACATTCATTCATTTTAGTCCATTTTACTTAGAGTAAAATGACGTTCAAATAACATTTTAGATGACAATATGCAAAATAGTGAAAATGTTCCAAACTTTAATTTACTTATTTGCAGTTTTATTCACTTACATAAATGTGTATGTATTTTTGTTAGTAATTGACTTTAGATTAACTTAATTTAGATTGACACTGGAAGTCGTAATGATAGCAACCTTCTAACTTTGTATTTTTTTTTGTCTTCTGCCATATCCTGATTTCCAATTTTCCATTTTCCCCTCATATCTAATCTTTCTAATGAAGTGGCTAAAATAAATAAATACAAAATTTTGGTTCGTTATATAACTTGTATACAAATTTAATGCTACATAAATTATCAGTAGTCATTGTTAACATTATATGTATGTGGGTAATTCACATTCCACTTAAAACCACTAACATTTAGCTTATTCTGTCATAATTACTATTCATGCAGTTAATGTGGCCATGTTAACTGACAAAGTGGAAGGATTCTACTTTTAAAAATGCATTTGTCACACTGCAGGACAATATGAAGTAGAACATCTTAAATGTAGCACATAAAGTGTATGTCTTTACCGGAAATGTTGAGAAAAAAGTAGTAGTTAATGGACATGTTTTGTGTCAACTGTTCATTTACGCTACATATTAATATCTATCCACAGCCTCATGTGCGAGAAGAGGATCTTTGAGACAGTGAACAGTGTTCGGCATCCGTTCCTGGTGAACCTCTTCGCTTGTTTCCAGACCAAGGAGCATGTGTGTTTCGTCATGGAGTACGCAGCAGGAGGAGACCTAATGATGCACATTCATGCAGACGTGTTCTCTGAACCGCGCTCTGTGTGAGTGACTGATTTTACTATTGCTGCTGTCGCTTTGACATGATCGTTTCCCAAAAGTTGGATTTCCATCTGAAATGACTTGTTTTTATGTTCTCAGTTTTTATGCTGCTTGTGTAGTCTTGGGACTACAGTTTCTGCATGATCATAAAATAGTGTACAGGTAAGCGTCAGTCCTGGATGTAAAAACAGAAGATTTTATGAACGTTTTATGAGCCACATATGACTGTCATGAACTTTCTTCTGCAGGGATTTGAAGCTAGATAACCTTTTGCTAGATACTGAGGGATATGTCAAGATTGCAGATTTTGGTCTCTGTAAAGAAGGTAGATAATGTATTTTTATTACTAATGTTTGTGTGATTTGTGTGTTGTTTGTCAGTAATGTGAGTGTAACTCATTCCATCTTCCATCATGTAGGAATGGGCTTTAGAGATCGTACTAGTACGTTCTGTGGCACTCCTGAGTTCTTAGCACCGGAAGTTTTAACTGAGACGTCATACACAAGAGCGGTGGACTGGTGGGGTTTGGGAGTTCTCATCTTTGAGATGTTGGTTGGAGAGGTATGATGGATGGGTACTTCATTGATCTTCAAGGGGAAATTTATGAAGAGTAAAGTTAATGTTGTTGATTTGAACTGTCGGTTGGTTAAAAGAAAAAATCTAACAATTTAAACATATCACGGTGAATTAAAAAGATGACTAAATTTATGAAAAGTCATAAAATGGTGACTTAAGAACTTTAGTCACTTTAGAATTCTTAGTATTTCCATATAATTGATTTCAAGTCTGTCACTGGATACAGTACACAGCAATCCATGCAACACAATTTGTCAACCTGCCTGATGTAGACCAATGGACCGTTCGAACAGAACTTGTTCAGACATTCCATCTGTGCTATTTGACGTCTCACTGTTTTTCGGCGTCTCGCTCTATGAGCATTACTGCATTCTGTTGCTATTTTGTTGCACTCCATCAAACTGTTTTTTGAAAGCAACATGCTTCCCATGTGAGTCGTTCTCAATGTGGTTTTGTTAGATGTGTTGCTTGTTGCAAACTAAAAAACACGAACATGATACTTCAATCTTAATTTGCCAATTTACATACAGGTCAGGGGGCATGATGAATTGCATGTATTTTTTAATTGCATGATTTAGTTGAACATTGATAGGACTATTATTAACTAATAGTTAACTATAATAATTAGAATTTAAATAATTTTTATAGGGGTGGAACGATAAATCGATTTGTGGATTGATTCTGTGTTATTTTTTTTTAAATTTTGTTTTGAAATCTAAGCTCAGAATTGATTCAAGAAAGAAATGTATTCGGAGAATCAATTGCAGAATCAATTCATGAATTGATTTATCGTTCCACACCTATTGTTTATTAGTGATCTAGTACTGATTGGCTCATGTTCAATGATACGGAAATAATATAAACAAATAACGGCACATTTTAAAATTTATTTTCAGTACTTTATTATGTGAAATGATTTTAATATTATTTTAATTACAGTCCCCGTTCCCTGGTGATGATGAAGAGGAGGTGTTTGACAGTATTGTTAACGATGAAGTTCGCTATCCAAGGTTCCTCTCCACTGAAGCCATTTCCATAATGAGAAGGGTATGTTTGGATGTGTCCTGCTTGGCTAAACCATTTTCCTAGACTACAGCTCATTTTATTGTTTGCGGCCATCCTTAAAATCACAACACCGCTTTATTAGAAAAGACTGTTCCTTTTTGTAATGGCACTTTTATATTCTCAAATTAATTTACCAGCTAACTATGTTTGTAAGCTTTAAACATTCTCTTCCTTATCCAGTTGTTAAGGAGAAATCCAGAGCGACGCCTTGGTGCAGGAGAACGAGATGCGGAGGAAGTGAAGAGGCATCCGTTTTTCAGAGTAGGCCATCTGTTTAACCTTTTTTCACTTTCAAATGTCACTGAAAATCTCCTTTCCACAAATTTGTTTATTCTTCCTCAGAATATGGATTGGGCTGGACTGCTGGCAAAGAAGATCCGGCCTCCATTTATGCCGACCATCAAAAGCCGTGAAGATGTTAGTAACTTTGACGATGAATTCACCTCAGAGGCACCGATATTGACTCCACCTCGTGAGCCAAGGGTTCTGACAGTCAGCGAGCAGGATATGTTTGCAGACTTTGACTACATTGCTGACTGGTGTTAACCCAGATCCTCATAAACCCTGTTCACACATGCTCAACACTGAACCAACCGAACAACTCCCTCTCTGTAGGACACATTGGAAAAGAAACTGCTTTCCCTCTATGCTCTTATTGTGCCATTTAAACGATTGGCAATAACCTGTTTTAAGAATCAAGAATGAAGTGGTTGAGTCTTGGTAGCCCAATTTGGCATCTTTATTGTCAGAGCACTGGGACACTGATTGGTGACCATTACAAACTTGTGAGGATTCAACAGGATCAACTGCAGTTTCTCTCTCTCCATTTTCCACACATTTTCTCTGCTTTTAAAAGCTGAAATGTGCCTGCTGTCTTCAGATTTTGGGATTTTCGACACAACTGAAGAACTGAACCCGACAAAGACATCAAATTGCAAATTCTTCACTCCATAATAGGAGCATCTTACAAGACAAGCAAGCTCAAGGAGAGTTCTCTTGAATTATTTATTTTCTTGTAATCCCTTCAATGCCTTAAATTCTTTACAGGGCTTCCAAACAGTAACTATGAGGTACAGAAAACCTACCAAAGCGTTCCTGCCAAATATTCTTCTACCCATTTTATTGGATTAAAAAAAGACCTTGGCCAAGAGCACAGATACATGAACTTGAATTTTATCAAGGCAAAATGAGAGAAAGCTGCAATTGAATTGATCTTTTGAGAATTTCTTTTAATTTCTATAAAAGTATCCTTGTACTCTAATCATCAAAAGAAATGTAAGTTATAGTTTTATACTGTATTTTTAGAATATTAGCCATTTGGATCTGCTGTATGTTATGACAACGGTTGTACACATATATATGAATTGTAAGATTATCATTTTGGAGAGGGCAGCTCAAAGTTGAGAGCAATTCTGAACTTTTCAAATGGAATGTAAAAATGTATATTCATGAAAACAAACAAAAAAAATGTATATTTTTGGCATGCGGTCATGCCAAAGCTGGCTGTATGTTTTATTAGTTGACATTTTTTAAAGGATATTTGTAGTCTGTTTCAGATCTTTGTAATTTTGCAGTGATTTCTCACAATTTAGCCATTTTGTGGTTGTATATGTCAACATTAAACCACCTTTAATAGAAATGGTTTCAAATGTCTGTGATTACCATTCCTACTTGTTCGACACATTTGTTCCTACAGTGAACTCACCTCTCTCTGAGCAAGCTTATGATGGACTCCTGCCAACAATTCCACTCAAGTGTATCACGAAACCTTCCTCGAATAACATTCTGTACACCAACTAACACCTGGTTTCTGTCTATTCCTCTTGGTAAAAGCTTCAAAGAAGAATGTGTGTGTTCCAAGCAAACTAATGAATACACCCCTAGTATCAACTACAATGTTTGTCAGACGAAATGTTGTTCTAACAGACCCTTATATGAATGTTTGACGTCACTAAATCCGTTTAAAACGATGCCAAATAAAGCGTTTTGGATTGTAAACCCAATTCATCTTTGGCATAATTCTGATCGTATTGGCTTGCCATACTGAAAAAACATGTATTTGATGCTCCATATATTTGGTTACGCCTTTTGTGCAAATGTGACCGCGCATTTAAACGTGTTAGCAGGTTGTCTGTTAAGAAATAAGATTTCATTGCTTTACTACGGAGCGAAAATGTGATGTAACTCTTACTACAGGTGGAAGATGACTGATGTCTAGTCAAACCTGACGGTCAAGTTTTAGTACTCGCTGTAACTGTGTTTTTGTATCAGCGGCAAATGAATACCGGTCTATAGAATGTATTAAGCTCGTTTTTACCGTTTCCTGCTGTGGGTGGCGTTTGATAAATTCTCAGTGAAAAAAAAAAAAAAAAGTTTTGATGTCATCTCACCTGACTGAGGGGAAGATGAAAAGTTATCGCTCTGCGGGTCTAACTGGTCCTGTCTGGGTGTGTATGTGAGTCACTGCATGACTAATAATGGTTTCCCATGGAAAGCAAGTTAGTTTTGCTTCATCCACTCCGTGAACTTTCATAAATCCCTCAGTTCATAAAACTTTCAATCTTGACTCAGACTTTTGAACCACAGTGTAAATCTGATTTTGCTGTTTGATACTCAGTGACCAGACATTATCTTGGAAAATTGTCATAGAAACAGTAGGGTACGTTCTCTCCAGGAGATAGTCAGGATATGGGACAGATTTACAGACAGGAAGAGGAAAGGCAAGCTGGGAAATAGGTTGGAGAAGAGAGGCTCCGCCCTTCACTTGCTAGTGCTTCAGAGAACCTTTTATATGCAGAAAGGAAGTGAACAAAAATATTGGAGGGAATTCGAGTGTCACTGATAAAAGTCTTTTAAGTTTGAGAATAGGAATTCAGACAACGGTGTCTCATAGCAGTACTGTGGATTCCTACTATTTCAACACATTTTGAGTTGTCTGTTGTAGAAATACTCCAGGTTCTTATTTACCTTATTGTAATAAATGCATAAACTAATTTATTTGTGAGTTCATGAACTGCTTTTGTAAAGGATTAACTTACTATGTGGCTTGTGCATCTTAGCAAACAATCTTATCAATCTACTCTCTATTTTAACTTGACTGACATTTGCTGCTAAAAGAAAAAGTACCAAGAGATCAAATTCAGATTCATAGTTCAATAATACATAATTTATATCATTTTATATCTCACAACTATACTGAATATTTTCAGGCTGAATGATGCCATCTTGAGGTTGAACAATGATATTGCCCTATGGGGAAAAAAACAAACAAACTTTTTTGTTTTTGACAAGACAGTAAAGAGTGATAGATTTATTGGAGAAATGAAATGGAATCCAGGTCAGACTCAAACCTGTGTCACCCACGAGAGCAGCACAGTTCAACATGCCAGTAGTATGGTGCTCCAAACTGCTGTGCCAAAGCTCTGGTATGAGTTGTACTCTACGGGTAAACGTAACTTACTGTGAAGTTGTGAACATTGTCAATCAATACAAAGACAAACACTGGGACTAAATATTTTCTCACTTCTGTATTAATGGTCACAGATGTTGTGATCTAAGAACACATTTTACACATTTTCATCTACACTGCCATTGAAAAGTTTGAGGTTAATATGATTTTTAACATGTTTTTAAAGTCTGTTATGCTCACAGTGTCATTTATTTGATCAAAAATGTACAATTTCAAAATATTCTAAATCGTAATTTATTCATGTGATGAATTTTCAGCAGCCATATTAATCCAGTTTTCAGTGTCACATGATCCTTTAGAAATCATTTGTGACCCTGGACCACAAAATCAGTCTTAAGCGTCAATTTTTGATAATTGAGATTTATACATCATCTGAAAGCTGAATAAATAAGCTTTCCATTGACGTATGGTTTGTTAGGATAGGACAAAATTTGGCTGAGATACAACTATTTGAAAATCTGGAATCTGAGGTTGCAAAAAAATCAAAATATTGAGAAAATCGCCTTTAAAGTTGCCCAAATGAAGTTCTTAGCAATGCATATTACTAATAAAAAATTAAGTTTTGATACATTTATGGTAAAAAATTTACAAAATATCTTCATGGAACATGATCTTTACTTAATATCCTAATGATTTTTGGCATAAAAGAAAAATCGATAATTTTGACCCATACAATGTATTTTTGGCTATTGCTACAAATATTTCCCAGTGACTTAAGACTGCTTTTGTGGTCCAGGGTCACATTTTGTATCACGGACAATGTTATTATAAATGTTACCCAAATAAATAAATAAATAAATTGTGCTGCTTAAAATTTTGGTGTAAACAATGTTACAGTTTTTTAGGATTCTTTGATGTATAGAAAGTTCAAAAGAAAAGTATAACTAAAATAAAAATCTTAATCTCAACATTAATTTATTTACTGCCACTTTTGATACATTTAATGTGTCCTTGCTGAATAAAAGTACTACTACAAAAAAAAATAAAATAAAAACACTTACTGACCCCAAGCTTTTGAAAAGCAGTATATTATATGTGTGCAAACAACTTCCTATTCTGACTGCAAAGCTGCTTGATAGAGTACACAAGGTACCTTTAGAAAGGCAGACAAAAATGGTTACTTCCCCACATTTTATGTATGTATTTATTTATTTATTCAAGCATTAAATTCAGTAAATTTAATACAACTAGTAGCCTGTGACAAAATATTAATTTAAAAATTAACATGTAATTCATTATCTCAACAAGCTTAAAAATGACTGATCCTGCAAACTTTAAATCCAAGCTTTAAAAACACTTCAGCCACAGTTTAGGTTATTGTAAGAGGATGTAACAATGTAAAATTCAAGTTAAATGTGTTATAAATCTGACCAGTTCCGCATTATCAGGCTTTCAGAAATCAGCCTTTGTTCCAGCTCTTCAGAATGGCCTCTGCTGCATCCAAGGTGCTGTCTTGCTGTAGTAAAAAATCCATTACATACCATCAGCACTAGTAAGGCTCAACGTCATTTATTTTAAAATCGTCTCTGCAGACAGTTCCAGAAAGGAAAGATAGCTAAATATTTAGCTATGTTGTCTTTAGATAGCTGAATGATCTTTTGCATTTCCTGTAAAAACCTAAAGTTAGCCCACTCCTTACCTTGATAAAGCACAAACGAATATATTTCTCAAACTGCTTTACTGAATCTTCCCCCACAAAAGCTGTTACAGGAATCGCAGCCAGTTTCTAAAAAAAAAATAAAATCATTTTGAAGACAATTCTGTACATTTTACTGTGCTTTGTCTTGTTATTTATTCCTAAAATCACAAAACAGAATACCTTCTCTTTTATCATCCATTTGACAAACTTGTAGTCATATGGTTCATCATCTCCCATATGTGACAAGTCCTGATCTATATTCAGCAGACAAGACAGAACAACACTAATCAGATTAAACTTCCCACAAACAATGTCACCTTTGCCTTTGTAAATATTTTTTTTAACAAACTTCACTTCAAGCCACTTACTGAGTGCTGTGACATCCACTATCATAAAGTATCCTCCCTCCGGGACCACTGGAGTCATGCCAGTCTGTCTCAACATGGATGCCATGCGGTCTCTTTTCCCTTCCAGCTCTACTGCCAGAGAGGAAAAGTAGCAGTCGGGTTTACCCATCAGCTCAAAGTCCCGAAGAAGACCCTGGCCAACAGCCTCCTACTGTGCAGTACAACTATGTCACAAACAGATCGCACAGAACAGTGCATTGTGCACAACTACATAATGACACAGACAAAACTTGCCTGTAATGGGGTCGGACATGTATAGAGACTGTTCTGCATAACAGTCTGGAGGTGCTTGATCAAGTGTTCAGGCCCGATTGACCAGCCCAACTGCAAAAAAAAAAAATAAATAATAATAATAATAATAATACAAATAATTTAAAAACTAACACTGTATAATTTTTTCTTTTATTTAGAACATTTTAGCACTGTTTATTTACCATCATTTCATTCCATTTCATTCATTTTTAATGAAAAACAAAAGGAAAATGTTTTAAGAATCTTCAAGCATCTCTCTACCACACAATGATATAAAACCAACCTAAAAAATGTGATGATTTACAATGTCATGCTTCAAAAGAATCCAAAAGAACCATAAAAGTGTTTGATATGATTTGTGCACTGTATTATGAGCCTTCATAGGCCACACAATAGAAAGGTTGTTACAGTTTTTCTCAATTGCTAAAACACTAAAACCCATTGGCTGAACAAAGTTCTCAGTTGCCTGACCTCATTTAGCTAATTGTGCAGTCTGTTGTCAATACCTTAAACCATTTCACATGGTAAAACACAATTTGCAGATCTCACTTAGACTTTGCAGCAAAACTCTAAACACATTCTCATTCTCAAAACACATTCTGCACTCTAATGCACATGTCATCCATACTGGTAAACACAAGTGGCAACAATCAAATACAAATAGAGAACACATGTCATTGATTGAACACAACCACTCAAAATGATGTGACACAACCAATATAAGCCAGTTCAGAGAGCAAACAGGTTGTTGAAGGTGGGACAATATTGCTTGTGATGTCGACGAAGTGCTCTGGCCTGACCCAGCCCAAAGACAAGAAGCACATTGATCACGTTTACTCCTTTGATTTTTGTTCTTTTAGTATTGTATACTGTAGCACAGTGCATTGTAGGCTGTATACTGTACAATACACAAATTGTATGGCCCTGAACATTGTGCTTTCCATTTGTTAACAGTACTGACTGCTCAATAGATTTTGACTGGTTGCAGGTTCATATCAACAAAGAACAAGAATTACAGTATCACAGAGACAAAGGACAAGTTTGTGAGATGCAGGGTACAGTACTGTAAAAATAGGGGTACAAGGAGGAGGAAGAACAAAAAATAATTGCAAAGAGCAAAGCAGAGTAGTAATTTCTGATCAATTTTGAGCTACTATGATAGAACATGTTTTCGTTCATCAAAAGACAATGACGGAAAAATATTAAATTTGTTTTGAGATTAAAAATGTACTTCTCCCTGAGAACTATATGTTTTGAACAATGTGTTTTCTATTTTTTGGTGTATTGTTTACTGACTGCTTGATAGTGTATATCATTATGATCACTTTGTTTATGATTTGAGAGCAGTGCTTGATTTTGAACACAGGTTAAACTGTTTTGAGGCGAAAGTTTCATTTTGCAAGAGGAGTCAGAGGTTTTGTAAATAGTGCTTGAAGATGAGGTTTTGTGTTTAATGATTTCAGAAAATGGAGCAAGGATTCAGAAATTGTGTTTTAGCAATTGAGAAAAACTGTAATTATAGTAAATCTTCCCCAGTTGCTTGCCCAAAAACAAATAGAGTATAACCGTTCCCACTTTTTCAGCAGCCTTTCATTCCAGAAGTATTTGTCCCATTCATTTTCCCATAAGGATTTTTAAAATGTCTTCAATAATGAGTTATAATATAATATTACAATCTTTGATTTTAAGCAAAAAAACAAAGGTAAAGAAGAGTGTGTACTTAATGGCTTCAAGAACTACAATCGAATGAAGCATTATGAAATAAAAACAATGGATAAATACAAATATTTAAGTAGTTTAAGAATGTAGAGAGATTGACTCTATTACGTGTTTAACAGTGCTTCATGAAAGTGGGTAGGCAAGTGGACGCTAGGAATTATTTGGTGCAATTCGTCCATTTCGATTCTCTGATTATTTTTTTTTTTGTGCATTTTTGGTAGAACTTTGGCTAATGCAACTCAACAGGAATTAAATGAAAGTGTGCTTAAAAAACAGTAGGTCTATTTTTAAAGGTTTGTAAGTTACTGTTAAAAATCAATTCCTCTATTCCTTCTGGAACTTGACTGTTACACTCTATGGTGCTTTGGCACCAAACTTGCATGATGCATAATTTCTTAATCTGAAGTTTGAAAAAGATTTCATAGCTCTTATCGACTTTTTTTGACTGGAGTCTTTAAAATCTTTAAAAACCTTTATTTATTTGGCAGAGAAAAATAACAGCAAATGGGTTGAATTGATAGGAAGGTGAGTAAATAACAGAAGTTTCATTTTTGGGTGAATTATTATTATAAATATGAACAATGAAGACAATAACGGTCAAATACCTTCCATCCAGTGACGCTGAATGTTTTTCCTGCACTGCCGATAGTGATGGTTCTGTCCCACATTCCAGGGAGGGTTGCTGTTAAGAAAGAATACAGCAGAATCAGCACATCTTTATACAACTTGTAATCCACTGACACGAAAAGATAAGATGCACCACTGGAGAATTATCACATACCTATCTTTACATGCTCATGGCCTTTATATACGAGCCATTCATATACCTCATCACTGAAGCACAGCGTGTCATGCTTGATGCAGAGATCGGCAATAGCTTGCAACTCACTCCTACTGAATATCTGGAAGTGGAAGAGAGCTTTAGGATATTAAAATGACATTTTGGAACTAAATGTGATATATGTGACCTTACTTTTCCAATAGGGTTATTAGGAGTGTTGATTATGATAGCCTTGGTCTTGGAGTTGAATTTACTAGCAAGTTCTTCCTGGTCCAGAACCCAGTCAGCACTGCTTACACTGGTTGCTGCAGATGACGACTTCTGCAGAACAGGTCAAACAAGTCTTGTGTTTCATGAAAAAATACAGAAAGCACTATAGGAAGCAATATTACCAGTTACCATAATACACTGTGCAATAATTGTGCTATAATCAGTCACTTTAATACATATTGCTAATACTGTTTTTTTTTAAACTGTGCAATAGTAATAATTTTAATTTTTGTGCAATAACAATTGGGCAACTGTGCAATAATTGAAATTTAAACTGTGTAATAACCTAGTGCAGTTTTTGTTTGTTTGAATAATTTATATAGTTTGCTTTATATTTGCACTTCTTTTTTGGCTGCTGTAGCATGGAAATTTCCCCACTGTGGGACGAATAAAGGTTTAATCATCATCATCATTCATCATGCTAACCTACCAATCGCAAAGGTATTAAAACAGGTTTCCCCCCTGCCATTTTCACCATAGGAACATAGCAGTCAAAAAAAGGTTCTATAATAATAACCTGAATTGAAAAAGGGAGAGAAAAAAAGGAATGCATAAGTCTTAATCTAGTGCATTTATATCTTGAAAGTATAACATACAAGTGCTAAATATGCTTTACCTCATCTCCCTCCTCAACCAGAGCCTGCATAGTGCTGAACAAAGATCCATATCCACCTACTGTAACCAGGATCTCTTTAAACGGGTCGAGCTGACGGTCATAGACTTTTCCATATACTTTTGACAGTGCTTTAACCAGTGTCGGGTGGCCCTGAAAACAGAAATGTGATTATTTGGGTGTTTTTACCACGCAATACAGGATGATCATAAAGTGGGGATAGAACATACAAAGCCACGCGTGTACTGATTCAGCCTGTCAACCACTGCAGCCTGAGCAAGACCCTCTTTCACATAGGAAGGAGGAGGAATGTCTGGGTAACCCTGTCCAAGATTGACAATGGAAGGGTCTGCTGCCACTGATGTGAAGACCACCCTAAAACACAACAGACACTGTTAGGAATATTTAACAAATGTCTGTGAGAAAGTGTTAGCAAATAATCTCTATTCTTACCATACATTCTTGTCCAGACCTTCTATCCTTTTCGTGTTCTTATGTTTTATGGATGCCATCTTGTACTAAAAAAGTGGAAGAACAAAATAAAGGATTGTCAAAAAGAAATTAATAACTCGGTAAAACTTGCACTCACTTGGCAGGATGAGAAAGTTCTAAATCTATTGGTTTGTAATAAGCGTGGAGCAGATCTGAAAATACGGAGTAGATGAATAGGATTCATATCTGGCAAAAACAAGTCAAGACTGTATCAAATATTCATTGCTCACTTCAAAACGTTGCAGTCACAGATATAAGACTCCTTTCAGTTCATTGGTTGTAGTACAGTAAAGGTATTTTGTGTTTGAAGGGAGCAGATTCGGCCTGACGCAAACATACTACGCCTCTAAAACGGACCAATCAGTTTGCTCTTTTCAAAGAGTCGATACAAGACTCGAAATGAACAGTTTTGTGTTCTGGAACTGACTGGTATGGACTGGTCCTACTATGGTGAGGTTCGTCGATATTAATTAAGTTACGTGATGACCTTGCTCTGTCTACCGGAACCCTCGATGGAAGATACCAAAGTCCTCATAAGCTGTTTAAATATTTATGAACTATCTATCTTCTTCGCCGTGATGAGATCTCCGACTCATTTCCATGAATCAGTTCTTCTTCATTTCATTTTAACGTTAGTGACATAAGGTTTCCACGCGGCGCCAGAAATCTCAGCGTGCGCTCTAAAAATGCAATTAACGTTAGGTCGTAAATATATTTACGTGTTTAATTTATAATGTTTATTTTTGTTTTATTTTTTTTATGTATTTACTTTCGCTTGGTAAACTGCTTCGCACCAATCAAGGCAGTGAATGAATTCAGACCGGTTTTCTGATCTACGTATTGAAAGATCTCACTCAAAAAAAAATTCGTGAATATGACATCGGTAACCTTACTATTTAGGCTAGTGGTAGTCGAATTCGTAATGTCTGGCCTTCGCGACAAACAGGTCGGGAAAAAAAATGAAAACATGCAAAAAGTTTGGAAGTGGGCGGCATGATGACCAGTAACGTTACCTACCTATCTAATTGAAGCTCTAAGTATAAAAAAAGAAAGAAAGAAGCGTGCCTTTCATCATCGAAACAATGGACCATATTGAACAATTCAACAAAGGCTAAACAGAACAGACAGCTGTATTTACATTTCTTAATCATATGAACTAAAAATACCATTCCAGTTTTCTTACAGTAGCAATTTTACTCACGTTTGTTATGGTCTCGGTTAATTTGATTGCGCCTCAAAAGACAAAGATCTTGCAGGAAAAACGTGCCTCGGGGCAGGAGTTTTATGTTTGTAGTCTGGGTTAAATTAATCATTCATAGAGGCCTCTAACAGACAATATATTACTTCTTGGATATGTCACCAAATGTCAACATAAAGTAGCTGTAGCAATTCTGTATCTGTAACAGTGGTGTCCAGACTTTTTCATACAAACGGACAAAAATTATTATTTTTTAATATTTATTATTTATGAAGTATTTTTGAAATCAAAATCACTATTTCATTTATTTATTTATTTGTTTTCATTTCAGTGCAAAAGTTAAAAAAAAATAAATAAATAAACAGGATATGAAGATATGCTTCAATGGCTTTTTCCCCATCCACTTGTGATGTTACAGTGTTGAGCCAAATCAAAGGTCCTGTGGGTCCTGGCTTAGGCATCTCTGGTGTATAAGCTATCTAAATTTTTACATTTGGCCACATGTGTTTTAACACAGCAGATGGCGCTGTAATCACAGATTCATGATGAATATTAGCCTAACACTTTTAATATAAATCAGTAAACAAATGATTAACATTATGCGTCTCAAGATTTAAGATCCTGATTCTCAGAACAAAAGTTTTCGTTCTGTTCATCTCAAGACTAAATATTTTGATTCTTAGCCTTGGAATGTGGTTTCATCATATTTTAGTATTATTTACAGGTTCACTAGAACTAGAGGTCCTGCTAACCTTGTGAAGTAAAAGAAGAATTGAAAAGTGTATCTCTTCACAGTGTTTAAATAATATCCTTTCAAATCCTTGAAATTTCTAAGTTCTTCCCAGCAACTGCTATGCGCTGGTGATTCTATTCACAAAATCTCTATGAATAGAATCTCAAAAGCTTGCTGTTTTACCAGTCTAGCTCATCTGAAGTCTGGATTTCTAATTTGTCTGCTAATCTTTCAGCCATCATTTTAAACAATTTTCTTCTTATTTGAATTCATACATTTATATTTGGCTTAAATTATTTTCCAGTTAAAATACCCAATTTACCATGTTCATTTGCTTTATGGCTTCACTATACACTAAATTAGGGGTTTTCAGATTGTATAGACTCAGTGATCCCCCATTTAGAAATAAACACATAAACTACACAAAAATAAATAAATAAACATTATTACATAATTCTTATCAATCCATTAGTCATTAAAATAAAGAAAAATATCATGAACATTTAAAAATACAATTCTATACATATTGCATATCTTCTCCCTATGCAATACCTTCACAGACCCCCAGGGTCCATAAAACTCTGACATTAAATAATAGATGATCTCAGTAGTGTGTGCCTTTTGGGGCAAATTATTTTAAATTAAAGGGAATTCATATTGCCTGTATTTCATTTTTCTCTTAGGCCTTTAATATTTAATTGGCTTCCAGTCAGCACTGAATAGTTTCAGTAAAAAATTGAATAGAGATCACTTACAGCCCACACTAGAGAGCCTTGGGTTTTTTTGTTTGTTTTTTTTAATCTGTGGTATTGTTCTTTTAAATAAACCCATGATAAATAAAACAACAGAAGGGATAACACAAGCTATGCTATTACACGCTGTCATGTCGTAATTTTATTTTGTTAATGTTGTTGTTCCATAGGACGTTGTGAATACAGATGTAGAAAGCTCATCATAAACCAGTAAATGTGACCTTCAAAAAGGCTTGTCCCTGAAACAGTTAATATTATGACAGTTTTTCCCCCTCCATATACATGTTCAAGAAGTTAGGAACTTTAATTGTTTTTTGTTGTTGTTTGTTATCTCTTTTCAATATGTGCACCAGTAGTGGGGCATTTGAAACAGTATATTCAAAATATGCCCTATCTGTTTTTATAATTTAAATATAAGTTTAAAGACTTGTGCTACATCAGCGGAATGTAATTGTGAATTTTACTTGTCCAATGTGCACCAAAACTGTATTAGCACAACACATTTTAACATGTTGACCATCCTTTGAGGTAAATAGGTAAACCTATTACTTATTAGCACAAAGCATGTTTAAAATGTTTAAAAATGCTTTGTATTATAAAATCTGAAATCTTTACAAAGCACTTCAACCATTTTCAATTTGTTGTTTGAAATGAAACCTGATAAATACTGTAAATAGTGCAGCAATGCTGACTATGTTAAATGGTTAGCATGACCACTGACCAGCCATCGAGTTATGAATCTTTCTGATGTTGCTGCCATAAGCACTGGTAAAGGTGAGTAATTTTTGGCTTAGTTACCCAAGCTCTAATCCACCTCTGGACACTCAAGAATGACTTTGCTTTCATGTTTCATCTACTGAACAAGTACAATACATTGTTCCTAAAGAGGCAAAGAGATTTTCTGTTTCTGTTAGGGATCAATCAAAAAAACTAAAAAAAAAAGCTGCTGAACTTAAGCCTCTGGAGGAGTTAATGCAGAAGGTAGTACGAAATTTTAAGAGTCACGTAGACATCCACCTTATGTTCAAAAATGCTGTTTTTGAAGGGAACTAAAAGACTTAAAACGATAGATCCCAGATCCCAGCCTACCACAGAAACTTACATAACAAAGAAACAAGGTAAAATCAAAAACTACCTGCACCTACAGACCGACTGCAGGTCTTTGGCCAAGTTTTTTTTTTTCACAGAATTAGACAAGATCCTAAAATGAATCTTAGTCTGCAGAACTTTTGAGACCTCTACATTTGGCTATGGAAACATCAGTGGCAACACCAAATGCATCCCTGTTCACACAATTTTTGAACAGAAAACATTTAATCTTTTGCATTAGACTTCGCTGTCTGAGCTATAATTCTAAACATTATAAGGCGTTCTCACATTTTAAGTGTTTAATTATGTAAGTTTATCAATAAGGCCAGTTTTAGGAGTCATTAAACAGTGACACATGATAGCAGGTCTTAGAAAAGACAGAAAGGGCCAGCGCGGTAGAGTAATAATGCCATGATCATGAGTTTAATTAGAAGAAAAAATACACATACTGATAAAATGTGTGCTTTGAATGCACTAAAAGTGGTAATGCAGGGGTTGTTTACTCAATTCTTTCACCATTTTCTCACCTTCACATTGTATGACTTGCTTTTTTTTTGGAAAGATATTTTGAAGAATAGTGATAACATTTTTGGAACCATTAACTTCCATTGAGACATTTCTTAAAATATCTAAAAAAAAAATAATAAAATAAAATAAAAATTTCTCTCTGTCTTATACTTGACCATGTGGTGTTGCAAAACTTTGTATAATTAAAGAAAACGCATCACTTCAATGTTCTGGCGTTTTTAGGAGTAGAACAACACTACAATTCTCCTAGATCTTAACCCTTGTGCATCAATAAAAAAAAAGTTACACTTAGGTGCATAGTGGACAAAAATGTCCATGTCAAAAAAAAACGGTCATAAAAATTGGAAGCTTGGGAGCACAGACTTAAGTTTGGTCTCATTTTAAAGAAGACCCATGGTAGATTATTGTTGAAGTAAAAAAAAGTTTAAAAAGTGACACCAAAAAAAAGTTATACAGGTTTAAGTTTATGAAAATGATTTATGAACAATATTTAATATTTTATTTTATGAATATTTTATATATGAAACATGTTGAACTCTAAACCTGCTAGAAAATCAAAGCCATAAATCTAAACAAGTTGTGTTCCAAATTTGAGGTTGATATCTCAAAAAATGAACTTTCAGTAAGATTTTGTTTGGGCGCAGTACCAAATTTTCATTAGATATTAAATACTCTGTTGGTGCAATATCAGTATTAGATTTAGATTTACAGTATTTTTCTTCTCAAATATTACAGTTAATATCACACACACACAATTTTTTATGACAATAATATTACAGTTCAATACTCTGACATTCATACAACATATCCACATATTATAGCTGCATATCCAATTAATTTATATAATATAAGAAGTAGAAAACAGTGAATACAGTATTTGCTTTATAGACTTTATAGAATTGTAAACCTGTAAAATAGTAAAAAATTACTTTATTTGCTAACAGAATGAAAATTTATTAACAAAAAATTGCATCATTTTACAGTTAAACAGCACTGCATTGGGTATATATTTTAATGTTTTCCTGCGGGGACATTTTTGTCTAAAAGGTGCTGAGTGTTTCACTTTTTTGTACCTAGTGTAAAATAGATTTATTAAAGGAAATGAGGGTGGAATATTAAAATTCCAATAAAAATACACACCTGAGCCAAACTTTATGCAGTTAGCATTAACACAGGCAAAATTATAAAAATAAAAATAAAAAATAAAATGGACAAAAATGTCCATAAGGGTGCACAAGGGTTAAGTAGACTATATTTGGACATTCCCACCTGCAAGAAATAAATCACTTTGAAACAAATATTTGGTGGGTCATGAATTCTGTCCTTGACATGACACTCTACTTTGAAATGTTGTCTGTGCATTTACAAGAGTGATTAGCTATGCAGCTAATCAACAACAAATGGCAATTTTCTCATACACCATTAAAAACAAATTTTAGTTATATTTTTCTATTAAGAACTTTAAATGGATTATTTCATGACAGAGTTCCACCACAGATCAGTAAGTGCTCTAACTCATTTCCAAAGGGAGCCGGCTGAGTAGATTCTCAGCAGAACTGATAAAATGCCACAGCCTTACAGTGAATAGGCTTTTGGTTGAGGAAGACCTTTTAAAGTCTCAGCCGCCCAATGTCAAAGAGGGTTTCCGTAGAACAAAGTGGGAGCGTGCAAGCAAGCCTGAGGCAGATGGTGCAGCCAATCAGACACGCTGTAAACATATGATCTAGTTGTGGAGACAGTGGGATGCCATTCTCAAGTTAATGTCTGCTATGGCTGGTGTGGAGGAGGATGACAGTCATGAGTAGCTTGTGGCGTTAGTTTCCATTTCTGATATCTTTTTTAAAATAAATACTAAAGTTCTAAAAGTAGCCTACTACATATAAAGTTACATTACTCGTGCTTTAAAACTTTAATTGCATTTCTTGAATTGTTGTTCAGTAGTTCCACTCTCTGTGTAATTGTATGGGTCATTTAATAATAATAGTATTGCCAGAAACCCTGTGTGAATTACAGTGTTTTACAATAAACCACTGCCTTGCTTGATACATTGTCTCTCCAGGCAGCTCGTTCTTCCATCTTTTTTAAGTTAAACAAGGACTCTAAAAACTCTTAAAACCATAATTAACTTCAGCGTGACGCGCAGGAAATGGCTTTATTTACTTAGTTGAAATGGTGGGGATATGGAGGATATACCCCTGAGTGTTGCTGTAACAATGAGGTGCTTATGGGTCATGGACAGATGTAGCACGACATAATAACGCGCAAAATCTAAAAGGAAAGTGAAGAAAGGCGGTTCTGGGAACGCTATTGTCATGTAGCCTACTGAAGACCCGCCCAAGGTAGCTCAGCCTATAGCAGTTGGAGGACAGGACTGACTGAGAACCGCAGCCACAAGGACATGCTGCGGTCCCCGCTAGAATCCTCAGCTGTAGACGGAGAACGCGCATTCAGTCCATTTAAAGGTGAGTCAAACGGTTTCCTTCGCGTTATCTGTGTTTGCGACCAAACGTTAACATCGCAGATGTTTATGGATATTTTCATCTTCATGACGTAATTGTGGGATAGTCGTTGAAACATTGAAACGCGCTCGGGGCAGCGTTTAACTTTTCGGACCCCATCAGTGAGAAAAAACGTGGTACAGTTATTGTTCTTAATGCTACGTGTTAGTGAAGCGAATTTGTTGAATTTACTAAAACAAATGCTTGAGACGAAAGAAAATTGAGGACCGTGAGAAAAGTGTCGATTCATAGAATATAAATTAAATTTTTGCGTCAGTAAAGTTCTTAAATGCTTTTATGTTTTTTTTTTTTGTTTGTTTAGCTTATGTTTATTTTACATTAGGCTATTTACCAAAGTATATAGCCTACTCATAGTGATTAGACAGACAGGCCTGTTTTTAAAATAGCCTACTTAACTTCAAAATCTAATCGGATTTGAAATGAAACAAAAATCATACGAATGAACGAGCATTGTTTGCTTGGTCCTGTGAGTGGGAATTAATGTTGTTTATTTAGATTTCCGTAATTAGCAGTAGAGGAAATCGTATCCACGTAACATTACAAAACATGTGAATGTTACTGAGCCTTCTGAAAGTGAGCTCTTCCTCCTGCTGACTGGATGTGATTCAGACGTGCAACGTTTTTGTTTTTTTCCGTGACTATATTTGAGAATCACCCCCATTTCCTGGCAGGAAGAGCTGCTCCAGGAGATGGTTCAGATCTCTACTGAGCTGAGTTTAGTAGGATACTTAACGCTATTAGTTTAAATAGCAGATCTGCAGCAATGCATAGACCCCCATCCATTTCTGCACTGCTTATTTCTTGTCTATCAGAACTCGTTGGATTTTTCCATTCAGTCTGCCAACATTTTATTAGTTTCCGTCTCGTAGCGTCTGTTCGAACATTGGATATAGTGCAGCATTTATCTATAATAAATGTAATGAAATTGTGTCTTTTAGCATTTATTCATTTTCAATAATGTTGTTATACGCCTGGAAGTGTAATTCATGTGCATTTTACAAGTTTCAAACCCGTGTGAGGAATATATCTTGTAACAAACTCAGCCAGGAATCAGGAGTTCCAGATACTTGAACTGCTGCAGCTGTTCACAAATGTCCAAATATTTTGCACTGCCTGAAGAAGGCTGTCTGTTGAAGCATGTTGCATATACAGCGAAGTCCTTTTACCCCTGGGTTACTTTTTTATAATGGTTGTGGCTACTCATTCTGTGCAGATTGCATCTAAATATGCAAGCTTTGATGTTGTCTCCTTTCTTCAGAAATATTTATAAAAGTACAAACTATATGTGGATGCTGGGGTATATTTTAACCTGAAAAAGACTGATTGTGTTTACTCTGCTGTAAGCACCCTTGAACGATTAACATTTCTAGAAAGTACACCACTTGAGGATTTATGATCAGCTGAGGTTGGGTTTGCCTAATTCATTTGCTGACCAGTTTGGGATGATTAAGATACTAGTGTTGTACACTTTCCTGTAATTGTGTGTGTACAAGTTTGGCTATTTTATTTTACTGCATTCACAATTATACTAATGTATTTACAGGCTGTGAAGTGTTATTTCTTTGGGTTGATCTTGCATGTAATGTATATGGTGGATATTTTCATTTATCTGATGTTTTGATCAGAGAGAGCAATTTAGGCTGTTTGACTTTAAATGGATTTCAGGTGTGGTGCATTAGGTGCAGGACTACAACTGGGTACTTGTCTGCCTTGGTAAGTCTACTCATTAGTAGTGGTTTAAATGATGTGCAGTAGTTCTAATACTGCTTCCCTTCCTCGTGGCATTCTGTGTTTTAGTACTTTGTTGTGTCAATGCTCTCCATCTGTGCAGGCCTTTTATAGGTAAATATATATAAACTTGTTTTTGTAGTGGATGACTGCTGCAAAGTGAAGCATATGCAGCGGTAATCTCAATAATTAATAAGATCAGTGGAATATGCTTTGTGTATGATATGATGCAAGGAGTGCAGCTCAATAGAGATTAGAGGAAGCCTAGCAGGCTGCCTACATTAGGAATCATTAGAATGTAAGTGCATATGATTCTGGTCTTCAGGACAGTGTTGTCTTGAATACTTATGGTGATCCAAATTCAGTGTCTTTCAGGATTCATAGGTCATTTCTAATTGCAACTCAAGCCATTTTACTTATTTATTGCAATATATCATCAAGGTATTGGTATCCCAGTTTAGAACATATTTTCCCACACTAAAGACTGAATGGCAGAAGGAATTCTATTTTGCATATTACCTGGATGTTTGCCAAATAAATAGATGTATGCATTTGAATGTACAAATATTTCATTGGTTTACTTGTAGAGACTGTGAAGGGAAAGAATATATGTGACCCTGGATCACAAAACCAGTCATAAGGATCAATTTTTTCGAAATGAATATTTATACATCTGAAAGCTGAATAAATAAGCTTTCCATTGATGTATGTTTTGTTAGGATAGGACAAGATTTGGCCGAGATGCAACTATTTGAAAATCTGGAATCTGAGGATGCAAAAAAGTCAAAATACTGAGAAAATTGCCTTTAAAGTTGTTTAAATGAAGTTCTTAGCAATGCATATTACTAATTAAAAATTAAGTTTTGAGATATTTACAGTAGAAAATTTACAAAATATCTTCATGGAACATGATCTTTACTTAATATCTTAATGATTTTTGGCATAAAAGAAAAATCAATAATTTTGACCCATACAATGTATTTTTGGCTATTGCTACAAATATACCCGTGCAACATAAGACTGGTTTTGTGGTCCAGGGTCACATATAGCTAATGAATAAGCAGTCAGTTATACAGTGTTGCCCTGGACAATGGTCGTTATTCAGAAATATTTTATTGCTGAATGTAGGTGGTGTGATTTTCACACAGTGAAATGTAAATTTAAATATTCAAATACAATCACATTGTTCTTGTGTAAACAAATGTTTATTTATTGAGGTTATAATTCTTTAGCTATTTAAAAAAAAAATATTGAAACAATAAATACATTCATTTTCATGGATTTGCCAGTGGCTTTTAGTCCAGAGAATTTGGGATATGCATTTTATCAGGCCATAATTTCCTGGGAATTAAACCCATGTCCTTTCCATTATGCTCTTCCAGTTGAGCTACAAAAATTTATTTTGTACATAATAAGAGGATAGTATTAAATAATAATTAGAAAATAAAAAAGTTTCAACCTGCTGCATACTATTATGCTGGTAGACTGTCATTTCATATAGCTTATTTATTTTAAACGTCCATCAGTTTATATTTAGTCTAGCATAGTATTATAAAAAGTACCTGTATACCAAGTTGGTACTGAAATATTAAAAATGTAACAATACCATGGCTTTCAAATGCTCCCATGCGTACAGCAGGCCAGTTGTTGTGCTTGGCCTGTGAAAGGCATCAAAGGGCTTTGTTTACAGTGTGTTTTTGAAATGTCGTGCATTGTAGCCAATCACAGGCATGACTATTGAGCTCACGAATGTATTGGCCAATCAGAGATATTTAAGAATCTGCTCAGTATTAGAGTTTTTATTTAGTGCTAGTTTTGCACGCTTGTGAATCCTCTCAGTATAACCAACAAAGTGTAAACACTGTGTGAATAAGATTTGTTGTGCAGTTTAGACGGCTTCTTTGAATATAACATAACTTTTCACAAAAGTGATGAACAGAAGCGAGTCACAATTTGAATAAAAGTTGTATTTTTTTCTAGGGGTGCTCCAGGATTTTGAGGTCGATCACCGATCACAGAAAGCAGTATCTAACGATCCGATCACCGATACCGATCTTTTTAAAGCCGCCTTTTTATTATGTAGAATATTTATAGTGATACTCCAATCAGGATTTTTAGACATTTATTCAGGGCCTGAATTTTGTTTGAGAATGTATTCCCCTCTTAGGTGACTCTTGTGAGAGGGGATTTTTTAATTTGAGGGGTGGAGGGGGCATTTTTTTAGACATTTTTCAAAAATATATATTTATCTCCCCTAAATGTTTGATCATGCAGTGCATTTGTTTTTACAATCATGCAATAGCTTACACACAGCACAAGCCTGATTTTGTGAGCTGTATATGAGGTGGCCTTTTATGCCAGGTTCACACATAGGCCTACTCTGTTTGCAGTGTGTATGCAGTCCATGTGCGGTACGTAAGCGGTGCAGAAGCAGTACTGACTGTGCTTTCACACAGGAGTCTGCAACTGATCTGTGGCTGTTTACCACAAACATTTATCCATTATTTTGATTTCAAATCCAAACATTGTCACTGAAAATGCTTTTTCAGCATTGATTTTTTTTACACAGTACAGTAATACAATCTTTCATAGACGTGTTTAAACAATAAATATAAGCAAAGCAACACATTATTCAATGCTTTTTACTTTTGCATTTACTTCTAGATTTATATATTAAGTTGCTCAAGTGGCAAAACATTTACCCCCGGTTTCACAGACAAGGCTTAAGCCTAGTCCTAGACTAAAATGTAATTCTGAGCTGTTTCAACTGAAAGAAACTTGCACTGACTAATCATAAAATATATCAGTGCCTTTGTTTTGTCTCAAGATGCACACCATTAATGTTTTTTTCTAAGCATGTTTATAAAAATTACTTAAATGTCCTAATTGAATTATGGCCTAATCCTGGTTTAGTCTAAGCCCTGTCTGTGA
>JAFVLL020039099.1:0-13332 GCA_021397915.2 Tor tambroides | reverse complement strand
CAAATGTAATTTAAGTTGACTCATCCACCCAGCTCCCCATCCCCATTACACTTCTTTTGGTTTTCCTCTGTACATTGCTGTGGGTGTGAAGATAGTATTTTAATATTTGTATAAAGTTTAATTTAATTCTACAGTGTGTATATAACTATTTCTAATTAAAGCTTTCATTTGAAGTGCTCAAGTGGTGTATTTACTTTAGTGAGTCTGACGCTTGTTACGCTGTGGTTAACTCTATAAAGGTATTTATAGTTATATTACATCCGCACTGTACTGTCATATGACAATGAATTCGTTTGTATTGAGGGTAAAGTGCGGATACCATTAGTAAATAATTAATGTTGTGCGTTAACGCCATCTAGTGTTGAAGCTTTACACGTCTAGTTTACAGTAGTATGAGAAGTCCGACTCATTTCCGCGTTTCGGTTCTTTTGAACAGTTCTTTCAAACAGCCGATTCAAAAGAGCGATGCAGCTATTTACCTCAGTCATTGTGTGATTACGTTATATTGCAGCCATATTGGATCTCATTTAGAATCTAAATAGTAGTAAACTATTATCACCAGTCTAGTACGTTTTTTGGTGAGTTGGACCAAAAGAGGCGGTTCTCCTTTCAATGAGTCGAATGTGACGGCTCGGAGAGATTTAGTCCGCCATGATTCATGAATCATTCAGACTGATTTGTGAACCGGTTCAGCTGATTCAGTACAATTCGTTGCAGTATATACTCGCCGTTTCATCTAAATGAAGTATTTTATGGTCCGAATAAATATAGAAAATCAGATGAATGAATAATTAAATTAATTATTAAATGAATAAATAATCGGCACTAACACACTACAAAATATATTTCGTCTCTCTAAAGAAAATTATCTTACCATACAACCTTACGTTCTCCAGCATTTTCTCAATACATAGATAGCTTTGATAGCTGATTTAAATTATTGAGTAATCACAGTAGCATTCATAGTGTATCTGTCAACAGTGGTTGGTTTCTGAACTGATCTCAGAACAGCGCTGAGCGTCGCTCGCAGCTCTCCACTGACTCCATTTTGTGTGAGGGGGCTGTTCGCACAGACACGACACATTCAGAGGAGAAACGTCAAGTAGAGGTAAGTACTTGAGACAGTGCATCTTCACACTTGCTTGAATTCAGCGTATTAGGGATGTATTGTTTTAAACTACTGCGTTTTGTGTAGCGATTCAGCGGTTAATGAGCGCTCTCTGAATGTGGGTTGTGGCCTCGAGCCATTATTGTTGCAGAAATGCGTAACGTTAGGTGTTTGACACTTGCAGAATGACACTATCATTATATTATGGTGGTTGTACCTTGTTTGTGGTTGTTTTAAGGAGGATGAGCGGTTGTCGTATTTTCATCGGTCGATTAAACCCCTCTGCTCGAGAGAAGGACGTCGAGCGGTTCTTCAAGGGCTATGGAAGAATCAGGGACATTGACCTGAAAAGAGGCTTCGGATTTGTAGTACGTTTTGCCTTATATAGACAATTTAACAACATTGTAACAACACGCTCTATGCATGTCAGTATTTAGCCGCAATGATTATAATAATAGCACATGGGCTGCGTTACAAAGCCTACTGAGCTGCCTACAGCGTTGTGACAGCGTTCATCTATGGTGGTAGACAGCTCACCATATATATATTTACACAGTTAACACAGCAAAATTGATAACTGTACAATTTAGAATATCTTTTATGTTTTCATATATTTTAAACAGTAATTTATTCCTGTGGCAAAGCTGAATTTACAGCAGCCACTACTTCAGTCTTCAGTGTCACATGATCCATCTGAAATCATAATAATATAAAGATTTGGTGCTCAAGAAGCATTTCTACTATCAATTTTTGTAGAAACAGTGATTTTTTTTTTCAGGTTATATTATTAATGAATAGAAAGTTAAAAAGAATAAAAGATCAATTTTACTGACCCCAAACTTTTGGATGATGGTGTATATAATATAAAATTTCAACAGTGATTAACAAATTTGAACAAAATGGTCATTTAATAAAAAAATAAATAAACTAGAGATTAAGAATGGCAACATGTCACTAAATCTGTGTGGTATATAATATTCACATGTAAATCTTTAGTTGTTTCTTGCAGGAGTTTGATGATCCGAGAGATGCAGAAGATGCTGTTTATGAGCTTGATGGGAAAGAGCTCTGCAATGAGAGGTATATTTTTAATCAGTGTCTATTTGTATATTGTTTTCTCAATTCATGTTGTTTTAAAACAGCCTTAATTACCTTAGTGAGCTGGCCAAAAACAAAAAGGCTAAGGAAAATCTCTGTAAGAATGTTTAGGGAGAGGAAAAGATGAAGCCTTGGAGGGAACTGAGACTTAGCAGACACATGTATGATGTTTTAATTTCAGGGTGACCATTGAACATGCCCGTGTCCGTCTGCGTGGGGGCCGAGGCCGTGGTGGTGGTGGAGGACGTTTTCCTGGTCGCTATGCTCGTGGCTCCCAGGACAGCCGGAGGTAGTGGTCAATATTTGTTGGATATTCAAAAGATGGGTTCAGTAAGATTTTTGTGTGTGTGTGTAAGAAATTAATAGTTTTATTCAGCAAGGATGCATTAAATTGATCAAAACTGTAATTAAGGACTTTTACATTGTTACAAAAGAATTATATTTTAATAATAATGAAAAGTACATATTTTGGTTTTGGGAGTCCCCAACAATAGGTTGACATGCATGCAAGGTCAAAAAACACTTTCATTGTCTTATAATATGCATTTATTTTTACCTTATTTGCTCAACGACTCCCAAATGATTCGTTTAACGATTCATTTTTCCAAACCCCTCCTTTGTGTTGACGCTAATCTGTGGTGATTGGTCCGATTGGTCTCATTTTCATTTCATCATGCCTGTAACTAAGCAGCCTTTGTGAGGACAGTGCTGCTTTGTGTACAGCGTTACCGGGGAAACCGCTATTTTTACCGCTCCAAAAGGGGCACCTAGTGGCAATTAATGAATTTGCATTTTCATTCAGACCTACACGAAAAGACCAACAGGTGGGCGGGCAATATTCTAATGTTCACGTTGACTTCAACATGAAACGGCTTGGGATTCCTTTTAAAAACGACTCATTTCAATGATTCAGAGTCGACTCTTTCTTTTGAGAGACAATAACTTTACACACAATGCACTTTCAGATTTAAAACTTTGCAGAATGTTTTCATTCACTTAGAGCTGTGTTACACACTGCATGAAAGGTAATTTTCAAAAATCCATAATAGGGGCACTTTAAATAAATACTGTTCTTTTTAACTTTCTATTCATCAAAGAATCCTGAAAAAAATTATCAGGGTTTCCACAAAAATATTAAGCAACACAACTGTTTTAAAAATTGACAGCAATAAGAAATGTTTCTTGATTACCAAATCAGCATATTAAAATGATTTCTGAAGGATCATGTGATAATGATTCTGAAAATTTTTCTTTGCCATAACAGGAATAAATTACAATTTAAAATATATTAAAATTAAAAGCAGTTTTTTACAATTGTAATAATATTTCACAATATTACAGCTTTTACTGTATTTTATCAGATAAATGCAGTCTTGCTGAGCCCAAAACTTTTAAACAGTAGTTTAAATAATGTTTGCACTGGTAGGGTTGTGTAAATATACTACACTGAACAAAATTATAAATGCAAAACTTTTGTTTTTGCCCCCATTTTTCATGAGCTGAACTCAAAGATCTAAGACTTTTTCTATGTACACAAAAGGCCTATTTCTCTCAAATATTGTTCACAAATCTGTCTAAATCTGTGTTAGTGAGCACTTCTCCTTTGCCCAGATAATCCATCCACCTCACAGGTGTGGCATACCAAGATGCTGATTAGACAGCATGATTATTGCACAGGTGTGCCTGTAGGCTGGCCACAATAAAAGGCCACTTAAAATGCAGCTCACGCGCCAGCACAATGCCAGATGTCGCAAGTTTTGAGGGAGCGTGCAATTGGCATGCTGACTGCAGGAATGTCCACCAGAGCTGTTGCCCGTGAATTCATGTTCATTTCTGCCAGTTTTTGCCTGGTGGCGCTTCAGAGAATTTGGCAGACATCCAACCGCTCACAACCGCAGACCACGTGTGTCCACACCAGCCCAGGACCTCCACATCCAGCATCTTCACTCTCCAAGACTCACCTGAGGACTAGCCACCCGGACAGCTGCTGCAACAATCGGTTTGCATAACCAAAGAATTTCTTCTGCACAAACTGTCAAAACCGTCTCAGGAAGCTCTTCATCTGCATGCTCGCTGCCCTCATCGGGTCTCTGACTGACTGTAGTTGTAACCCACTTGAGTGGGCAAATGTCACATTCCGATGGCGTCGGCAATTTTGGGAGAGGTGTTCTTCACAGATGAATCCTGGTTTTCACTGTAATAGGCAGGTGCGTGACAAAGCAACATGTCAGTAGGGTGAGCGGTTTTCCTGCTGTCAATGTTGGATTCAGTGGCCCATGGTATGTAAGTTATGGTATGGCAGCGATGTTATGGACAACGGAACACATAGGTGACATTTTATTGGATGGCATTTTGAATGCACAGAGATACCGTGACGAGATCCTGAGGTCATTGCTTGTGCCATTCATCCGCGACCATCACTCATGTTACAGCATGATAATGCACGGCCCCATGCCAAAGGATCTGTACACAATTCCTGAGCTGAAATCAATCAGCCTCTGCATGAATAAGAACACCACTTCTGATGAGCACATGTTTGGGATGCTCTGATCGGTATACGACAGCAGTTCCTGCTATCCAGCAACTTCTGCACAGCCATTGAAGAGGGAGTGGAACTAACATTCCACAGTCCACAATCAACAACCTGATCAACTCTATGAAGGAGATGTTGTACTGCGTGAGGCAATGGTGGTCACACCAGATACTGACTGGTTTTCGGACTTCAATACAATAAAACTGCACATTTGAAGTGGCCCTTTATTGTGGCCAGCCCAAGGCACACCTGTGCAATAATCATGCTGTTCAATCAGCATCTTGATATGCCACACCTGTGAGGTGGATGGATTATCTGGGAAAAGGAGAAGTGCTCACTAACACAGATTTAGACAGATTTGTGAACAATATTTGAGAGAAATAGGCCTTTTGTGTACATAGAAAAAGTCTTAGATCTTTGAGTTCAGCTCATGAGAAATGGGGGCAAAAACAAAAGCGTTGCGTTTATAATTTTGTTCAGTGTATGTTCAGTTTAGTCTTATTTTCTGCATTAGAAATCAAGTCAATAACACTAATTGTTTCACCTGTCAGGAATCCTCCACCAATGCGCACAGAGAATCGCCTCATTGTGGAGAATTTGTCGTCGAGAGTCAGCTGGCAGGTGAGTGTTGAACGATTTCCTGTCATGTTTTGGTGAGTCACTGCAAATGACAAAAAAATAAGGATTTCCTTCATAGATGCATAGAATTTGTAGAGTTATGTTGACTTAATAGCTTTTACTTACCCAATTAAGTGTAAATCAGTGGCAAAAAGTGTCATTCTGAGATTAATTTCAAATTCAAGGTCATTTAATATATACTCCATTAGTGCTAGAGAGGAGGAAACGGTAAGGTCAAGTCACTTTGCCTCTGTTTTAACCAATTGTTCACCCCTCTATTTGCCAGCCTGACTGTTGTGTTCGTATGGAAGAGCTCGCTAATGGTGGAGTTAACCCCTACAGGGCCCCTCTCTCTGCTTAAGCCACTCCCATTGTGTCCCACGCCTAGTTGACCTCCGCCGATCGCATGAGAGCTCTCTGTGAGTGATGCCCTCTCGCTCTAGATGCAGCGGCTGCCGCTACAAAGCGCAGTTTGTGACGGTGCCGAGCTGAAAGAGAGAGAGAGAGACAGAGAGTGAAAGCGAGAGAGAGGGGCAGAAAGAGAGCGAGAGAAAAAGAGAAACAGCATACGCAGTCAATCGAGAGGTTCGGTAATTTGAGAGGCTTCGATCGGTATACTCACCCACCCTGCTCTCTGGTGGTCCCGAGGATAAAATCTCCAGGTTATGGCCCCAGCCCGATGGGTACGTTCCCAGGTATTAGTCTATAATCTCTTCCTCGCTGCTCACGCTCAGTGCCCTTGAGGGGACGGCACAAATAGGGTACGATCGATGGAGGGAAGCCCTGTGCTCTACTACACTGTATACACTTGTGTTTTGGTAAGAATGCATCTGCAATGTAAATGTACATTTTATCAAATGTGGGGCCCTTTTTTATGAGCTGCTCCACATATTTCCTCTGCTAGTCTTGTAGTATGGGGGTACGGGAATGTTACAGCATTGCAAGCCAAAAGTACCTTTGATTGATGCGCCACCCCTTTTCATTCCAGTGCTCATTCATTTTGGCTGATAAGACACAGAAGTCTTTGTGTTTACACCATGTTTAGAGGCCAGGGTTGGCCTCACAAAGCTTTGAATAGAAATTTATAAGACCGTGAAATGTGGCCGATTCACTCCTCCACAACACATTGTGAGTCAAAGGTGTCGGCTTGGTTTTCACTTTTTGCAGTTCTTTTCTGTCTGATTGCTAATCCCTATATACTTTTTGTTGGTATCCATGTGCCTAAATTTTCTTCAGCCTGACTTTAATGTTTGTATGGAGCATATTGAACATGGTCCAGGCTTGAGCATGAGCTGAGAGATTCTCGGACCCCAACTTTGATAGTTTAGTTACATTGATACTTTATAAAACGTGTAAAAACGATCATCTAAGCTGCTTAGCTAACTCAAAATGCTGGTGTACTGTGTGTAGGATTTAAAGGATTTCATGAGACAAGCTGGAGAGGTTACTTTTGCAGATGCCCATCGGCCAAAGCTTAATGAGGGGTGAGCTGGCTGTTTTCTTTATTGCTGCTCTCCCTGCAGAACTGCTTTTGCATGAATCTGGACTGATACTGTACTTTTTTTGCTGTTTTGTTTAATACTTTTTTGTTTTTTGTTTTACAGTGTGGTTGAGTTTGCTACTCATAGTGATCTAAAAAATGCTCTGGAGAAGTTGTCTGGGAAAGAGATCAATGGAAGGAAAATCAAACTTGTTGAGGCGGCTAGGAAAAAGTTAGTTATTGATTTTAGTTGTCTGTTAATGTGTAATTTGAATGTGTAAATAAAGAAATGCATATAAAATTATCATAAAAGTTCATAAATGTTTCTATTATTGTGTGTTATTACTAAAAATATTTGCGTATGTAATACCGTTAAAAAGTTTGGGGTCAGTCGTCTTTTTTTTTTTTTTTTTTTTGAAAGAAATGAATGCTTTTTTCCACTAAGGATGCATTAAATTGATCAAAAGCAACAGTAAACATTTATAATGTTATGAAAGATGCTACATATAATATCTGTTTTTCTGAACTTTCTACTCATCAAAAAAACCTGAAAAAAAATATTAAGCAGCACAACAGTGCTGTGTCAACACTGATAATAAGAAATTTTTCCTGAGCAGCAAATCAGCATATTAGAATGATTTCTGAAGGATCATGTGACACTGAAGATTGAAGTAATGGCTGCTGAAAATTCAGCTTTGAATCACAAAAATAAATTACATTTTAAACTATATTAAAACAGAACATTTTATATTGTTAATTAAGTTGTAGTAATATTTCACAATATTATAGTTTTTACTGTATTGTTTATAAAATAAATGCATCCTTGGTGAGCATAAGAGACCCTAAAATTTGCAACATTGATTGATTGATTGATTGATTGACTGATTGATTTTCTCTTGTCCTGTAGATCCAGAACTCGGTCTCGTTCAAATAGCTCATCTCGTTCTCGTTCCCGAGGGCGCTCCACGTCACGTTCTCGTAGCCGCTCCCATTCCCACAGCCCCAAATCACATAACCGCTCCAGAAGTCGGTCCCGTTCGGCCAGTGCTTCTCCTGTTCGGCCCAAAGAAACCCCACGTGCTGAATCTGCGTCCCCGCCGCCCCCAGCACAGCGCCCCCCACCATCCCGTTCCCCATCCGCTGACAGTCGCCATTAGCCAGCGCTGCCCTGTGTGCTGAGAGATGCGTCTGTGGTCAAGCACTGCAAGAGGCTGATGAAGTTAGCAATATTGTCCCATCTTTCGTCAGTTTAAATTCCGAAAGTGGAGGGACAGCCTCTCTCCATGCCAGGAGTTTCACAGCACGGGCTCTTTTGCAAGTTTAAAGGTATTTGACAGGAGAGTCACTTTAAATCAGGAATATACTGCTGTTTTGGATGTGTGTTTTTTTTTTTTTTTTTTTAAGTTCATGTCTGAAATGGGTACTTGGTTGTTAGTTTTTTATCACTATATACAGAGTGAAGTTTGATTGATGTTGAGAGAGTCTTTAATTGTATAAATATATTTAAGGACGAGCCAGTAAATGTGATTGTTTTCAGTAAGTGTGACCCTATGTTGTGTGTTGAAAATATTGAATTAGGGTTTTATGAATAATGCATAGTATGAATCATGACAAGAAGACAAGAAAAAGGCTTTTAGCGCTTCATGAAAGGCTGATAGTGACATAAATTTCAAGTGGAAAAACTGCCACACAAGTGCAAAAACAAAACGAGGAGCAAGGCCAGTACAGCCATTTCATATCCAACATATAAAGTAAAAGTTTCTAATACTTTGCAGGTCTTTCAATGTTTTACAAAACAGCCTGTGCCGTTGTGCTACAGCTAACTGTTTATTTTTGTTACTTCTGTTTATTTTTGTTACTTCATGAATATGTTTGTAATGTGGATGCTTGAATTATAATCAAAGAATTACCCGACTTCCCTCCACGCTGCATGATAAAAGAGATCTTTTCTCACATTTGTGAACCCCGATTCATATACACCCTTATCATATATATGTATTTAATTTCTCATTGTGAATACACATTTCAATGTTGCATTTGTTTGTAGGAGTAAATTATGCTTTTTTGCAATGCATAGTTTTTTTTATTTAACAAGACAAGATAAGATTTTATGATGTCATATTTCTGATGTATCATGCTTCTGAGTATTCCGGTTTTATGTAAAAATCAGACAATGTCAGGTTTTGTCTGGATATGTTTTGATGCATGTGTTACCTTTCTGTACCATGGTACAAATATTACACATGAAAATGTTTTTGAACATTTATAAAGTTTGTGTAGCACTGTTAAAAATTAATAAATTACTGAAAAGCTGTTAGTAATGAAATCAGTTGTTTTCCAAAATGAAAATCAAAAATATGCAGTGGTAATGACAACATTGCAGTACAAGATTAAACAAAAATGTACAATCAAAACATTACACATACATTGCTCATATAAGTCGTCAGTGTTCCAAACAAGACAGTAATGGTTTGTTAATTCAGTGTCTAATTGTATGTGATTGCACAACAGCATAAAAGTGACTGCTTTTTCAGTAGCTTTAAAACGTGCCATAATTTTGAATCTGAAATAGTCCATTTTATAAGAATATTCAATGTGTTTCTAAGCCATAAAAACTAATTCAACAGTGAATACATTGTAAATATGTTTTCAAGTGTAAAAATACAAAGTTAATACCTTTATTCTAACAATAAACTATTTTTAACATATTTTTTAATTTGTTTTTCAAGGAGGAATGACAAAACATGTAGTTGTTCCTGTATATTGTTCATCATTCCCCTTGGCACCAGCATCCATGGTACTTTGGCCCCAAATTCCTTGAGTCCATTTTGAGCTTTATAAGCACTATGCGGTCCCCTCAGATGTCATTTCAGCTGTTCTTTCCACTGCTGTGTCCTCTCGTGTTTCTTTGTTAAAAATGTAAAATACTTTAATATTTTAATACTGTATTTTATTGAAAAAAATAAAAACAACTAAAGTACTTTAAGTTTTTAGGTAAATAGAATTTTAGAAATTTTAAGGTAATAGTTCAATAGTAATAGTAAAAATGTGCTGAAATTTAGTGATCCTCAGGCCGTTCAAGAT
This sequence comes from Tor tambroides, assembly GCA_021397915.2. Lineage (NCBI taxonomy): Eukaryota > Metazoa > Chordata > Actinopteri > Cypriniformes > Cyprinidae > Tor > Tor tambroides. The sequence goes on along the minus strand of JAFVLL020039099.1, from coordinate 3,411 downwards.
GTAGATGAGTTTGTTGTATAATCAGAAAAGATCTAGAGAAATTTAGCATTACATCACTTGCTCTGAATGGGTGCCCTCAAAATAAGAGTCCAAACAGCCAATCACAATTATCCACAGTTAATCAATGTGACTCCAGTCCATCAATTAACATCTTGTCAAGCAAAAAGCTGTGTGTTTGTAATAAATTCATCAAGATATTTTTACATTTGAATTGTTGCTTCTGGCTAAAATACAAGTCCTCTATGTACTTTTGGCCAGAAACCATTTAAAGTTAAAAGGCCTTTATGACAGATTTCATCTACATCTTGGATTGCTTGAGGGCAAGTAAATTTTCAGCATTTCATAACAGTTTATAGAGTTGATGTACCTATTTGAGATGGTCTCAGTCTCTGATGGCATCTGAACAGTACTATCAAGATAAGGGCCTCGATTACCTGGAACACAATGTAGATGACGGGAAAGAAATACAGCTGACCAATGAGCTCAGAGGAAAAGGCCACCTTCAGGATTGTGGTACACAGCTGGATGTTCTGACAACCCACCTCCATAGAAATAGTCCGTCTGCAACTGAGGACCAAAGGACACAAGTGAACATGATACTAATAAAACCACACTGTGACTGAACAACTGAACAATAAATCAATCTGGCTGATTATCTTGAGAATGGATTTGCATCTTGGCCAGATACATTACAATTCAATACAGTGGACATACATACGGTTCATTCATGCAGAACAGAGTGGACAGGATATATCCACATATGAATCCAGTCAGTGGCATCAGTGCAGCTGTGGCTATAAGTTGAGGAGATAGCACTGTGAAAATTTTTCCTCCATCAGTTATACCAGCAAGAACACCAATGACAACACATGAGATCATCAGTAGCGCCAACCCAACCTACAAGCCAATAGGAAAATAAATGCAGAACATGTTTACAATTTGTCTATCATGCTGATGGCATGTAGCCAGATGATTTATATTTTACAATACAGCAGTCAAGCAGCGTTCCGGAGTGTTGATACAATAGTGTGTTCTCGACATGGCAGAATTACCATACCAGATGACAAGTTGGAGCTCTCAAAAAATTCCCACTTTACAAATTGTGATTATGAGTTCTGTGAGGACGTAAATTGTTAAGTTGGAATCTCGTAACTACGGTAATTCTTTGTGAGCCTGTGTTTTCGAGTTTCAGGTATGTTTGTGGTGGGGATTTTTTTCACTCTCTCTCTGTACTTTACATTGATCCACCAGTAGGTGGCCACAAAAGAGTGTCTTTATGAGTGGATCATAAATTAAAAATGAATTCAGGAACGAAACTTTATGAATGTGTAACCGAATCATTTACTCAACTGATTCTTCAAAGACACTGATTCATTCAGGAACTGAATCGCAAGTTCCATCGTTACCAATAGAGCTCAAAGGAGCTAACGATGCTTTTGGGAAATACACCCCTGGTCAGAGTCACACAACGGTTTTGTTAGGGCTTTGTTTAAGAAAATAGAAACAGAGTCACCTGAATTGTGTGTAATTACATGTAAGTTAGTTACTGCTACTGTTCCACTGCTCGGCAGGTTTGGTCACGAGTATTTGCCCTGTTAACCAACAGAAAGCTATTTGGTTTGAAAGTAACTTCTGTGTAAGCTGTGATTCATACATCACTACACTATGATGGGTCACATTAACAGGATTTCGTAGATGTATTGTCAGTAGAGTGGCGGTGACAGCTCACACAGAACTAATTTTCTAAAGATTTATTTTTGCCTCTTTTTTTTGTTTGTTTTTTTGCTTTTATTAGGATAAGTCAGTATGTGGACAGGAAGTGAAGTGGGAGAGACAGAGGCAGGATGGGATCGGGAAAGGTCTGCGAGCCGGGACTCAAACTCGGGACGCCCGAGGCGCAACAGCACTATTTGTCGGTGCGCTGCCCACTAGGCTATGGACCATTTCAACGGAAATTCGGCGGTATAAGGAAGTGACGTCTTTGTTCCTCGGATGTTTCCGGTTAGCGTTTGAGCGCATTCAAAACAATGGCGGCAGGCGCTTGATGCACAGTGGGATTGCAATTAATTTATTTAATCCTGCTGTTTAAAATGTCAAAATTAAAATTAGATCCTTGTTGCTCGGTGGTTGGGTGCTCCCTCTGGCCTGGAACTAACATTAATTTATAAATAATCGGAAATTAAAGGGTTTAGATTTCCGAGAAACGCGCCTGGATTGCAGCAGTGAAGCAAGCAGAGTAGCCACTAGCAACTCCAGGATATAATTTACAGCGCACATTTCCATTCAGGTAAGGAAAAGTTCTTGTTTTTTCCATTAGATTCTTTGTATTTATTTACGTTTCAAGTATGATGCAGCATTGTGTTTTCGTCATTGCTGACATATGTGCCTAGCATTTTGATTCTTGTTACCAAGCTTTTATTTCCGTTTTATTGCAAGCGTTATGTGGGCTATAATTAAATGAGTTCTCATTAGTTGTCTAGCTATCTTGTCAGCAGATAAATGCAGTGAGTAACACGTTATAGAAATGTATTCTGTAAACTTGAATGTTGAATAGTGAAACGGTTAACTGCAGTAGTTTACAAAAGCTACCGGTAAACATTTTTCATCACTTAAGCTTGTCTAATGTTAATTCCAACATGTACTGATGTATTTAAACAATAATAGTATTATTTGTAAATATTGTGCATTAAATAATTGTTTTTCTACTTTTGTCTTTAGGAAAGCCATCATCTGTAATGTAAGACACCCAAGACAGTGAGTGCTACAGGGAGACAGGACAGTGCCAAACCACATGTGACCATACCCTAATAGCACACATACGTTGGGCCGACGTCGGCCAGACGTACGTGTGCTGTCCGGGTATGAACACCCAGATATGTTTGAGAACTTGAGGAAGAAATGCTATGTAGTACTTAAAGCTGCTCATGGTCAGCCTGCTGCTTTTGATATTGATCACGTTAATAAATTTGCTGGAAATGGTCTCTGTCTTTTGTTTATATGCAGTACTGGTCAAATGTCTAGACACATTACTATTTTTTTTATGTTTTTGAAAAAAGTCTCTTATGCTCATCAAGCCTCCATTTATTTGATCAAAATCAGTACTATTGTGAAAAATTACAATTTAAAATAATGGTTTTCTGTTTTAATATTCTTTATATTTCTGTGATGCAAAGCTGGATTTTGATCAGCCATTACTCCAGTCTTAAGTGTCACATGATCCTTCAGAGATCATTCTAATGTGCTGATTTGATATTTGGTTATTGTCAGCGTTGGAAACAATTGTGCTGCTTAATATTTTTTCTGGAACCTGTGATACTTTATACAGGATTGATTGATTGAATCCTGGCAGGGATTTTCAAAATATATAAATCTTTCCTAACAGTATGTCTTTACTGTCACTTTAAAAAAAAA
>JAFVLL020039098.1:0-16696 GCA_021397915.2 Tor tambroides | reverse complement strand
AAAACACTGTGTGTGTGTGTGTGTGTGTGTGTGTGTGTGTGTGTGTGTGTGTGTGTGTGTGTGTGTGTGTGTGTGTGTGTGTGTGTGTGTGCGTGCGTGTGCATGTGCGTGTGTTTAGTGTTTCCTTGTACTATTATTTCTTACACTCCAAACGTGAGGAAAATATGAAATATTAACCCATATCTGAAATAGCCCATGTTAGACTGATCATTTTTAAAATGCACGACGATCATGCATCATGTGTTTTGGTTTGGAGGTTAAATAAAATCCCATGAAGTTTTCATGATGCATTTTAGATTCCCTAATAAATGATCTTGATGTAGGGTAGACTGGGGCTAGTTGTCACAAATGATACAAAAGCCTGCTTTTTTGTGAATTCTGTTTTTCAAAACTAAAATATCAGCATATTTTGTTTTATATGTTGGGTAACAAATGATGACAATAAAATGACCCTGACGTACTTTAAGACAAGAGCCAACTATATAATGGGGCAAGTTGTCACATGCATTGTGAACTTTATGAATTCAGTTATTTTACTAAATTGCAGTGTTTGTTGGTTAAAATAATGGTTTGGTATTTTATATTTCATTTTTTACATTTACGCTTTCATTTGTTTTATATTTTTTATTTTTAGATGATATATTTGCTGATAATTGGCTGTTTAACAGTGGATTCCATTTGTGACAACTTACCCCATATAGTGTGACAACAATGTTATTGTTAACTAAAAGTATTAAAAATATGTTCAGTTAATTGAAATAAAGCTGAAATCTATCTATCTCTCTATCTCTCTCTCTATCTATCTGTCTATCTATCTATCTGTCTAGTATTTTGCCTTAGTTATTTTGTAAAATGTTGCTTAGAAAAATGAATGGAAAAGTAGTTATGAATTTGAAAATGTTTCATGTATTATGTGATATGACGTTTCTGAACAAATCATAAAAAGGTGGCAAAAAAATGTAATACTAACATAACTAAGCAAAACATAATCATAATAAAACTGAAATAAAAAAGTACCAACTAATAAAATAAAATAAAAAATTATGAACTGTATCCTCTTATTATTATTATTATTATTATTATTATTGTTGGAAAATAACAACATAAATGTTCATTAGCTTTTCAGCAAAGACTTTAAAAGTAGGTGGAATCTGAGAAATATCTACTGGAGTAAAATGTGTCACAATTAGACATTTCCCCCACATCTTCCCAACAGCATAAGCAGGATAATGCCTTAGTCGCACAAAATAAGCATTGCACCATGAGAGCAGAAACTGATTATAGCAAGGCATTCTTCATACTCTTGTGGCAGTGCGATCCTATTCATAGCCGTGGCCCCTCCACAGTGGCAGTCGCCCTTGTCTCAAAACTTTACTTTATCTCCTCATGAATGAGTGTAGCTCAGTGACCTCTTAGCGAAGCTCGCCGTTCCTCGTCCCAGAGACTGCTGGGCCAAAACAAGTCTCGGAAATCATTCCTGGAACAAGTTCCTGACTGTGAGCGATAGATGGACTGCACATTATTGGCTGAAAAACTGCAGTTAACATCTTCAAACTTCATGCCTCGCAGATCACACGCGCTTTTGACGTTCTCCTAATCTTCTGTGTCAAGCTCTCGGAGATGTTCCGAGCTGACGATTCATTTTGCAAATCGATACGTGGCGGTCAAGCAGAATACAAATTAATTAATAGAGCACACGCTTTTGGCTGCTATCTTCTAGTCACCTCTCCATTCATTTCTTAGCCGCGGTGCATTTTGACACTTTCCCACCATTCGGTTCATGTCTGCAGCAATGCATAAAGCATGTCTGAGGGCTGAGATTTGTTTTTCAGAATAAGCGAAGCCACTTGGGTGCCTCGGAAAAGAGAATCAAATCGGGTCAGGCTGAAAATAGAGTGAGAAGACGCTCTGTCCGTGAGGCACAAATGGTTGCATTCTTGACACTTTCAGTCACAGTGTATTTCGAGTACCATATGACATCTAATTTATTGCATTTTGTGAGCAAAGTCAGCTAGCATTTTTTCATGATCCAGAGAGATTTGCAAATGTAGGCCTGACTCTGGATCCTGATGGCTGGTTTACAGGCCTCCAGACACACAATAAACCCCGTCCTACATTAAATTACACTATAATTGATGATTCTGCCCTGAAAATCATTTTTAGGCTTAGGCTTAGGCTTAAACTGGTGTTATCTATTATCCAAGCAGATTTGCAATGTGTGAATAACAATAAATTTGCTCACCGAGGATTTTCTGCTGAACAACCCAAAGTAGAACAACGAAGGACAGACTTATGAAAAAGCACATGCAAGAACACGAGCGTCAGACATTATGAAACATTATGAAGCAAAAGATGCAGAAATTTTTTAACTTTTATTATAAATATACAAAAAGTTTAGCCACTGTGATTTTATTAAAATATAAACTAATCAATGATTTTTTTTAATATATTCATGGATGAATCACATGCAAATATCTCCAGGTCATAATTTACCCCCTCCCATGAAATGTTTATTGTTTTTTGTAAAAAAAAAAAAAAAAAACTTTACATTAAAATAAGCACACATGTAGCCTACAGGAAATACTAGCATTGTTTTAAAAAAAATCCTAAATAAAACAAATTAATAAATATATTATAATAAATATATTATTATTATTATTATTATTATTATTATTAAATTAAATCAGCTGTTATTCTCTCTAATTATTATTATTATTATTATTATTATTATTATTATTATTACTATAGTACTTACCATTATGTACCATATATATATATATATATATATATATATAGTGCCTTGCAGAAGTATTCAAACCCCTTCATTTTTTTTTTACGTTTTGTTATGTTGCAGCCTTATGTTAAACCGCTTTAAATTACTTTTTTTCCACAACAATCTACACTCCACACACCATAATGACAAAGAAAATAACAGGTTTTTGACATCTTTGCAAATGTATTATACATAAAAAACATAAATGATTCCGTGGCATAAGTATTCAAATCCTTATCTGGGACAGTTGAAATTTAGCTCAGGAGCATTCATATTGCTTGTAGATGTTACTACACTTCGAGTGAAGTTAACCTGTGTCAAATTCAATTGAATGGGTATGATTTGGAACGGCACACACATCTTAATAAAAGGTCTAACAGCTGAAAATGCATATCAGAGGAAAAACCAAGCCCTGAGGTCAAAAGAACTGCCTGTAGAGCTCAGAAACAGGTTTGCATCAAGCCACACATCTGGGGAAGAGTTCAGAAAAAATTCTGCTGCATTGAAGGTTCACAGAATCATGTAGCCTTCATTATCCATAATGGAAGACGTTTGAAACAACTAGAACTCTTCCTTGAGCTGGCCTCCTGGCCAAACTGAGCAACTGATGGAGAAGGGCCTGGTCTAGACTGGTGACCAAGATGCTGATGGTCACTCTATTTGAGCTCTATGATCATATATGCAGATGGGAGAAACCTACAGAAGGACAAACATCACTGCAACACTCCACCGATCTGGCCTTTATGTCAGTGTGGCCAGACCTAATCTTCTCAGTGAAGACAAACAAAAACCCTTGGAATTTGCAAAAAAGCACCTAAAGGACCCTCAGACTCTGAGAAACAATATTCTCTGGTTTGATGAACCTCAATTCCAAACATCATGTTTGAAGAAAACCAGCTCTGCTCATCACCTGCAGAGTACTATCCCAAAAGTAAAGTGTGGTGGTAGCAGCCTCATGCTGTGGGGCTGTTTTTCAGCAGTAGGGATTGAGGGACTCATCAGAGTAGAAGAGAAGCTCAATGCACCAAAATATTGAGATAGCCTTAATGAAAACCCAGTCCAGAGCATTCAGAACCTCAGACTGGGCAGAAGGTTTACCTTCCAACAGGACAATGACCCTAAACACACAGCAAGAGTGGCTTATAGACAACTCTGTGAATGTCCTTGAGTGGCCCAGCCACAGCCTGGCCTTGAACCCAATCAAATATTTCTGGAGAAACCTGAAAATGTTCATCTGCCCCATCCAACCCGACAGAGCTTGAGAGGTGAACAGGTGAAGAAGAATGGCAGATAATTGCCAAATGCTGATGAGCAAAGCTTGTCGCATCAAACAAAAAAAAGACTTGAGGCTATAAAGGTGCTTCAGCTAAGTACTGAGTTAAGGGTTTGAATACTTATGCAACATACTTATTTCAGATTTTTTATTTTTTATAAATTTACAAAGTTGTGACAGTTCTGTTTTTGCTTTGCCGTTATGGTGTATGGAGTGTAGATTGATGTGGAAAAAAAAATAATTTAATGCGGTTTAACAAAGCTGCAACATAAAACATGAAAAAAAATGAAGGGGTTTGAATACTCCTGCAAGGCACTGTATATAGATATAGATATATATACAGTGCCTTGAAGAAGTATATGTGTGTGTGTGTGTGTGTGTGTGTGTGTGTGTACCGATTATATATATATATATATATATATATATATATATATGGTGTAATAGTGTCATATGATCTTTTTTCCCTCATAAATTATGTTTTCTTTGTATGAAAATAATTGTTTTATTGTCATGTTTTATTATTAATTTAAAAATCATTGTAATGATTTGTCACAAATGACCTTTGCATTCAAATGTCGTGATCTTTTCAAAAACAAATTTTTTGTTATTGTTGTAAAAAACTGTCTTATGATAATCTAGAACTAGTAACACTGCTTGCTTAATATATGTTCATATAACAAGAAAATCAGTCAATCCAAACTGATCTCGTGAGAAAACGTAACTATTTAACAAATTGTGAGTTGGTATAAATTTGTACAGCCTGATTCATATGGAAATGTAGAATTTTTATATGATTTTTAGAAAAAAAGTAAGAATAAAGGTCCATCTCGATAGAGTGTAAGCAGATCATAAATGTACAAATGAGATCGTACAAATTCACATGAATTAGCAACCAATCCACAAAAACATAAAACAGTTACGAACTGCCATGAGAGTTTGTAATGTCATGTAATGTATGTGTAGTTTCCAAAGCTTTAAATCGCAAACAGCAGTTACATTACATTCAATCATTTCCATCTGTCTCTCAGCAGCATTGGACTGGTGCTTGTGTTTCGGATTCCTGCAGAACGACATGTAAACATGCCCCAAAGCATTTGTCACCTAGCACCTGTCTGTTTCCATTTGCTCTGTATAGATGAAAACTTCTTTGAGCATTTGCACCGCCATTCCCATGTGTGTTGTCACGTCCCAATACTCACAGTACACTATAATAGTCTATTAATAGTCTTTCACTGTGCCATTGTTGTTTCTGTGTCGCATTAACCGACAGCAATTACTGGATTCAGTAATCTGTGCATCCTCATTTGACATGCCCTCCGTGATGCTTTTAAACTGACATCAGCTGTGTTCAGTGACATCGGTATGGTAATGCAAGCACATGCTGTGTTTAATGACAAATGAGTGTTATCTGCCCTTTCTCACGTGTGCCTCTAAACACGGCTTCAAACCGAGCACAGTCATTTATGACCGTATCGCACACAGCATGAGCGCATTTAAGATGTTACGGAGAAAAAACTAGTTTCAAAAGACACATACAAGACAAGTACATATTGGGCATTTGAGAAGCACCATGAACTTCCTCAAGTGTGGTTTACACACTAAAAATATGTTCTTTTGAGAGGCTATTATTCTCAACAATCTTGTCAAATGATATGGCAGCTTCTGATGGGAAAGGGTTGTCTATATTCTTGTTTGTGAGAGGTTAGAGTGACATTCAATAACTTCTTGTTGAGGAGAAGTGTGCTATTACTTTTCTAACTGATCAGTCTTGTGTTTTACCTGGTCGACAGTAAAATGGGGGAAAAAACATATCTAGAAACCATAATAACAGAAACTTGGGCCAATATGCAACCACCGTAATAAATAAATAAATTACAATAAATTTGCTCACCGAGGATTTTCTGCTGAACAACTCAAAATAAAACATAGAAGGAAGGATGAAAAAAAAAGAAAAATGAAAAAGCACATGCAAGAACATGAGTGCCAGATAAGAATATGAAGCAATTTTTTTAAACTCTTACTAAAAATAATAAATTCAGTCATCGTAAAAAAAACACACACACACAAAAAAATATATATATATTTTTTTTTTTTTTTTTTTTTTTTTTTTGGTGAAACATGTACTAGCTCATAATTTCACCCCAAAAGCAAATGAAAAAAAGACAAAATATAACGATAATTTTTCTAACATTTTCTCATTAATAATTCCCACTATTATAGCCCATTTCTTAAATAATAATAATATTAATATTAATAATGTTAATAATTAAATTAATAAATAACTGAATATTTGCTTTTTGTTTACAGCAGTAAAGATTATAAAAAAATTCTTAATGTGAAATATTGTTCAGATTTTTTCCTCTCAGTTTTGGGGTAATACATTATCCAAACATGTTCACCAAAAGATTTGCCTTTGAACTTTATATATACTTTTTAAAAACACACTTTTTAATTTTTTCTTTCCTTAAAAATAAATATTGTAAAGAAATCATTTTCATCTTCTATAAACTATTCTGATTTACAGGAACTTTTTGGATCGTATCTACGAACAAGGCCACTAAATGCAAACCTTAATAACAAACTGAGTCAGCAGTGAAAAGGCTTAATGATTTTTAAAAGGCAGCTATAAAACATCAAATTATGAATTTTCATTTAGCCTTGAACAGGGTAAACTTAGCAAAACAACTCATTGTGCTCACAAGTAAATCAGACCCATTTAGCAGTTGACTATAACACAATAACTAGAATAGAAACCCATTAAAAGTCTCAACGTGAAAAGTTGGAAATGGTTTCCGTTGGCGGCGTACCAAACATCTGCTACAAATATCACACATGGGATGGTAGGAAAATAATACAAACAGCGCCAACCATAATCATTTCATTTGCATAATTTAAAAGCATTCAGAATGGAAGACTAATCGCCTGTTTGTGTGTTTTGTCTAATCACTCTCACAGTCTGTCTCACTGATACACAGCAAAAGCGGCGTCGAGTTTGAGGTGACAACTTTCACAACGTGATGGATGCTGCCTTATTCTCGCCCAATATGAACGTTAATTCGTCCTCAGGAAGTCTGCAATGAATTCTGCTCTTAAATTCTGTGTCAAGAGGCAGTATTATGCATAAGCAAAAGGACTTTGAAAAGCATTAAGCAAAATCCTAGTACAGTATGTGAATACAAGTACAGATACAGAGAAAGCGGATCTCTCCATTGAGCCGGCATGAAATGGAGATGGATTTTGCTAGGAAGTGCCATCAAACAGTGGCATCGACCCCAAGTGCTCTCCGTCACCATCAGGCCCCAAATGGGTCACTTCCAATTATTCAGGTGACATGTCCATTCTGGAGGAGAGAGCAGCTTGCTTTTCAGTGTGTAAGCTTATGTGGGCATTATGTTTCACTTCAGGCAGATAGAGCAAGCAAAAATTGATTTTCACAGTACCCAGGTGGCCTTGGAGGAACTGCATTCTCAGTGTGTGCACACTGTGAGCCAAAATATCAGCTTTAAAGACATATATATATTATCCAAAATACCAGTAAACATACAGCACCTTACATATTCCAAGTTGAATAAATCCTAGCATTTTACACCATAATATTTCTTAATAAATGCTTCAAAAATATAAACATAAAAAATGTTTAGAAAACATTGAGAATGTTCCTTCCATTTGTAATTATGTAATTAAATGAAAATACAGTAAATCAGTAATACTGTGAAATATTATGATTTAAAATAACTCTTTTATGTTTGAATATATTTTAGAATGTAATGTATTCATGTGATCAAAGCTGAATTTTCAGCATCATTCCTCCAGTCTTCAGTGTCACATGATCCTTCAGAAATCATTCTAATATACTGATTTTCTGCTCAAGAAACATTACCAATGTTGAAAACACTTGTGCTGCGTCATATTTTTGGAAACTCCTACGTTTAAGGATTTGATGAATACAACGTTCAAAAGAATTTATTTGAAACAGAAATCTTTTGCAACATTATAAATGCCTTTACTGCCACTTTTGAGCAATTTGATGCATCCTTGCTAAATAAAACTATTAATATTAATATTAATATATTTAAATAAAAGATTGTACACTGTAATAAATATTTTAAGAAAAAACTATTTCAGTCTTTACACTTCATGTTGTCATGTTTAGTTTTATGTTAATGTGTTACTTGCTCTTTCTTTGTTTCATATTTAATTGTGACATTTACTAGCAATATGAGTAAAAAAAAAATTCTACATGAAATGTTTTTCAGTATATATGAATTTTTGGTAACACTTTAAGGTGTCCCTGTTACACATGTTACATGTACTTACTATTATAATAACAATTAATTATGCATAATTACCCTAAGACAAATCTTAATCCTAACACTAAACATATAGAAATTACATGTAGTCAGTTAATATTACTCAGTATTTAAATGTATAATTACACTGTAACAAGGACAATTTAAAATAAAATAACTGAATTTAAAGTACTTTGAAGTTTTGCAATTATTTCAGGAGTGTAAAAACCTTCTCAAATAACTTGTATAAACCAACATGACGACAAAATAGTTTCAAAAACATGGGAGGATTATAATTAGAACGCAGTACAAATCTGGGAAGGACACAAGACCATTTCAAAGGTCATATGAACAAACCTCGGAGCTCGTTGCAGTCCATCATACAGAAGCGGAAGAAATAGGGAACTACATCCACACTGCCGATGGCAGGCCGTCCCCATAAATTTAGTAGTCCAACAACAACGGCTCTGGTCAGACACACGACTGTGATGCCAATTGTCACTCTAACTGAGCAACCCAAGTCAGCGGCTGCCACTGAACATGACATCCATGGGTCAAAAACCTCCAAGCTACTGCACAGAATCAACAACAAAAAAACAGCCTTTATGGAGTTTGGCCAATGAGAACTGATTTAAGACTTTTCAACTGCTGACATTTCAGTTTTTTCACTTATGGATTATAGTTTTATTTATTTTTGAGCTGCGCTCACAAGGAAAACTACACCGTTCATCTATCTGCTGGATACATGCCTGGTTATGACTACAGAAAGAACAATAATCAATTTGACCAATTTATTTATTTTATTATTTTTTTTAACGGATATTTGCACTTTTCTATTAATCAAATATGGCTGCAACAATACTGGGACTACCAATACATGGCACCACCTGCTGGTTCTCTAAGTAACATCTCTATTACAATTATTACACAGTAAACAAGGACGATCACAGATAAATTATTGATTTATTATATTATTTACATAATTTAGAAATTTGTTTTATTTATTAAATAATATAATTACATGCATAATGCATGTTATTGTGTGAAAAGAAGAAAAACAATTTAAAAATGGATATTGGACACTTTAAATATAAATATGATTTAAATTTAATATAAAAACATAATAAAAATAAGCTCTATTATTACAAAAAAAAAGAAAAAAAAAAAAGACAAAGCTCTTGTCTATCATTCGAGGAGATAACTGCAGCCATAACTAAGAGAACATGTACAGAAACTGTTTTTTTTTTAATCAAAATCTGTTTACTGTCAGCTTTCTGCAGATGATTCAGTGTAACATTACCATTGTCGGGCAAACAGCATTTCAGAATTCAGCATATTGAGCCTTATTTACATAAAAGGAGGCGTGTCTGATAAGAAGTACTATTTCAGTGCCTGGTTAAACTGGATTGTGGGCGGTGTTTAATTAAGATTCTGGAAAAATGTTTCGCGAATTCACACCTCAGACTAATTAGTAAAAACCTCAGGTTGTGGAAGTTATTTGTGTGAAGAAAGGTTGCAGAGTGAATACTTAAAGACACTGTACTGTATATAAAGCCACGCACACACATACACACAGACATATGCACACAATATTCAGTTTTACTTTGTAAATATAAAAAGCTGATTGTGATGGCTTGAGTTAACCTGCTTCAGCAGTTCTATTCTGCACAGTCTTCATAAATCAGCTTGTTTTTAACGATGCCCTAAAACTGCGAGAGGCCTTCTGTCTTCACACCTTCACTGCCTTTCATAAAGTTGAACTCCTGCACCACTTCAGATCTCATTCAGAAAAACTTTTTTTTTTGTTCTTAAAGCATGTAACTAAACAGAATAGCAAAAACATTGACTGTTTTCAAACTGGTTTCACTCCACCTTACTACCATTCATCAGACTTGCCCCATACTATAAAATAATTACCATAATATAAAAAAATTTACTTATGATCAACTTACAAAAAAAAACTTAAAAAAAAAAAAAATCATCCCTCAAAAAGGTAAAGTTAAACTGAGACAGAAGAAAACATCGAAATATTTTACTTAAATATCTCAGTTAATTCATATATGAAGTGTGTGAGTGTGTGTACATATACATACATATATATATATATATATATATATATATATATACGTAAGCAATATGGTACGAGAGGCCGTGCTGTATCGTGAATAAATCACGGCTGAAGGGCGTTGTTAGGCACGACGCGAAGCGGAGTGCCTGCAACCCCTTCAGCCGTGATTTATTCACGATACAGCACGGCCTGAGTACCTTATTCTGCTTGTGCTTTTATAAAACGAAGTTGCCACACAATAAAAATATTAAAACCCAAAATTTATGTACTGAAATGTTACTTTTTTGAAGCAAGTTCGTTAAATGCTGTCCTTCCACTAAAAAATAGTTCCTGACAGCAACAGTAAACGGCAAGAGAATGTTCCGAACATGCCTCATCTAATGGTTCTTAAATAAAAACAGAGAATAAGAACTCTTATCATCCGCTGTGTCATTTATTGTATTAACACCAATATGATATTTTCTCACACACATACATCTGCTTATCTCTCAGCATGAGAAATGTCTGTTTTCCGTCTTTTAGTTTTAAAACAGACCGATTCGCGGCACAGCGCGAGTTTACAAGCGTCATTACCATGTAAACTGATGGACATACAGAATCATACCTGAAACAGAAAACTAATAAATTCAGTAATATTCCCTCCTCACTTCGGAAACTGTAGGCTTCCACACAGATGCGCACACACATCAACAAATTCGTGAGAAGCGTTTATTAGACTGGGGAAGGGCGTCGTCTCAAAATTAAAGATGAAAGATGCAACATAACAGCAGCAGGGGTCACTCGTACTTCATTAAATAAATAACAAACAGTTAATTCCGATTTTTTTGATGCTATATTATTGATTGTTTATGTTGCTAAGGGTGTTGCTCAGTGATACACAGAACCGTTAGGTGAAGCGGTCATAGCCGGGCTGTATCGTGAATAAAAACAGCTGCTGACCAATCAAGAATCGAGGAATGGAATCCTAACTGTTTTATTTATAAATATATATATATATATATATATATATATATATATATATATATATATATATACTGTATGTATATATGTATGTATGTATATACATACATATATATTACATAATAATAATTAAATCATAAAATAATTAATTTACTTAAATATCTAAATTTGTGTGTGTGTGTGTGTGTATATATATATATATATATATATATATATATACATATATATATATAAACCAATAAACACACTTCCTAGTCACTCTCAAAGGAAATCTCTACATCGACAGTGGCTTTCCTGTTTTTCTATGCAGCCTGTCTCCCTCCATTTTGCAGTCAGACTTCAAACCACAAAGAGCTCTGCAATTTACTTGAGAGAGAAAACACACACACATACACACACACACACACACACACAAAATATTCATATAACAATCAGAAGAGATGCATACTTCAACTTCTTTGATTACCATAAAGCCCGGAAAAACTTATCCATCCATCCCGCCTGTATTTCCCACAGATCCGGCACAGCATCCCTCGCATTCTATTTCCATGGCAACAACAGGTGAGCATGAGGCAGACTTGGATACTTATGTAAAAGAAGCTTTTATCCAAAGTGATGCATTGTATTCTAATCACATGAGCAGGCCCCGCCGGATCAACCGGAGGTTAAGGGTTTTGCTCATGACGACGACATCAATAACGGTAGCAGTTTACAGGTCGCCCCATCACGGGATTGAACCCGTGACCTCTGCATCACCCACTCAGATCCACCACACTACCTCCTACCGCAATCACGCTTCTGAAGACGAAAACGTTCCCTTGTTATCATTAAAATATAATGCATATATACCGCCGCACGGCTTCTTAATGTGGCGAACAGCTCATTTGTGTATTAATACAGAATAACGCATTAGCCACTCAGCAGAACGAGTGTTGAAGTTTTAGTGCTAAGGTTTTGATCGCTCTACGATGCACGACATCATCCGTCCTAAGTGCTAAACGAAACTAAGCACTGATGCTCCTAAATAGTTAATGTGCTTGATTATGAAAAAGCACAAATGGATTCCTAAAGTATTGTAAAAGTTGTCGGGTGGTTTGAGATGTTCTTTTTAACAGAAAAAGTGTATTAGTAGTAACAGATTTCATAGGGTATTATACATATTTTTCAACCAATACTTATTAGTAATATATGACTCTACCTACATTTCTGCAAAACTGCAAAAACATACCTATACACAGATTTCACTGCAGTTTCCAGGTGAAATGAACACTAGAGCATCAACAACTTTTGTTCCTTTTCACACAAATGATCACAGGAGCAGAGAATCAGTGAATAAAGGCGTAAGTTTTTCACAGTCCTCAAAACACTTTTACTAGTGCATGATGTGTAAACGAATACATTTTAATGTTTGTGTCACATTATTCTCACCATATGTATGTCTTTTCTTAGGTAAACTTGCTCTGTAGCGCACCTGGTACAGCATTGCACTTGCAATGTGGAGTGATGTTTGCTTCAGCAATTGCATTTTTAACTTACATTTGCTTTTGTTAACAATATCAGTTAGGTTTGGGATCAGCTTTAATGTAGGTGGTACATTTTTTTTAAATGCAATAGAACATTAATCTTTCAGTGACACTCACTGGACATTTAATTTCTGAACTGCCCTGATGCATGCAAACAACTTAAAACATTGTTACAGTCACATTTAGCTGTTTCAAAGTAAATTAAACATGCCATTTAGCACCAGAAACTGAACATTTCACTTTGAAACTGTGCTACTAGCTAATGTGCTACAAGCAACACAATATCATTTTGCAACCATTTTGCATCCACAGGCATGGTTTTTCATGATACTGTGTGGTTTAATAAAACCGCATCTGCAATGGAAAAAAAAAAAAAAAAAAAATATATATATATATTTATATATATATATATATATATATATATATATATATATATATATATATATATATATATATTGATAGCGCCTCTTGTGGACATTTAAAAAGTGCAGCAAAATGTACCTGGAGTAAGATCAGATTTTTGCAGAATTTTTTGGCAGAGTCATGTATTTCCAGTGAGCCTGGATTGATTTTTTATTATTTTTTTTCCCAGTACAGTGGAAACCATGGTTCTTTTAAGAAAAAGAGCTGATCTTGGGGCCAGTTTTACTAAACAGGGCAAATTAGCACGAGAGCGCAATTCCAAAACAGCGCCGCTGGGCATGGAAATTTCTGTGGGTGATTTACTAACAACTCGCAAATTAAAGAACACAGACGCAACATCTCATTTACATATTGACCAACGCAATATACCAAGCACAGCGCAAATCAGCGTAGTCACAAATAAAGAATAAATAAATAAAGAAGCCACAGTACGTTGAAAAGAATCAGAGGCCAAAAAATGAAGGGTTGCAAGAAGTTTTGATAGACCTGGTCTTGCATGACTCCTAGTTGAGGGTTCCAAGTCATCTTTTATTTCCTGAAGCAAATCAAAAAATAACATGGCTTGGCAAACTATATGTTCAGATAATGTGTTGTTCTGGCATTCCAAATAAATTAATACATGTGGAAAAAAATCCTCTCCCTTCTACCACGCGCTCTCTCTTCTCTGCGGGGCCTCCTATAGCAACAATAATTGCAGCCATTTCAAGCGCAAAATAGTTTAAGACATGCTTTTTTGAGCATTAAATAATGGCACAAATACCAGTAATTTGACGAGCGCAAACGTTAGTAAATCTCATTGCGTGATTCATTTGAATACTCTCCTCCCATAAATTTTGCATCTGAAAGGGAAACTCCTACAAATGCATATTCAATAAGGTCAAGTGCAAAAATAACTCTGTCCACACCTTTTTAGAGCTAATTCTGTTAGTAAACTGGCCCTTGATTTTTAGCTGTTCTAATTTGTTTTAATGATTGTTTTGTCATGTTTTAAGTCATCTCGAGGCCTCCTTAGAAGTTTACTGAGGCCCCCTGGTTGAGAATGCCATTTCTAAGTGATTGACGCTCAAATCTAAGGACATTCTGGTCTCTACATGTTTTATAAGTCTATGAAATGTTGTCTGGATGAACTAGTACAGCATCATTGTAGCAGCAACAAGGTCATGGGTTCAGTTCCATTTTGAAACACCTTCAATGACCTTCAAGTCACTTTGAATAAAATTGTCTGCCAATACATGTCAATTATTCTGCCTGTTTTAATCACATACCACATGCAAATCTTAAGTCGAATTATTTAGAAAGCACTAGCACACTTCTCCTCAACAGGCCACACGATTTGAGGAATCATTCACGGCTGTAGCACAAACAGTGCAGAACGAGTTACGCACCCGAATTTAATAAGAACCTTGTTCAAATTCCAAATCTCTAACCCTAAGTATGAGTAATAGTAATACAGATGCTTACCTTAGCAAACAGCACTAATAATACAATGACACTAACTTAGATTTCCCCTCTCAGCCAGAGTATAGATTGCCACTTAGCTCACATAAACACACACAATTATTGCTGTCAAAATAGCAGCCACACTTAAGTATACAGAGCATATTTCATTTCACTAGCCGTAATGTTAAGGCATAAGAATACGTGGGGCAAATTGAAATAAAGCACATTGTGTTTTGACAGGAAGAGACCCGTTTCAAGGCTCATCATTAATGGATTTTTGTGACTCACTGTTGTTATCGTTAACTAAAAATTAAGGATCATTAAAGATGAAATACCGCTGAAACGAAATAAAATAAAATATACTTAAAATGAAATGAAAGTAGAAATGTTGCACTGGCAACTAACTACTAAAAGTATTAAAATTACTAAAAACTGAAAAATATAAAGCTAAATATAACATTTCTTAAATTATTTTTTAAATAAAGCTGAAATAAAAAAATATAACTATTAGATGAAAAACGTAAACTAACAAAAGTTACAAATCTTGAAATAAAGTACTAAAATCACAAACTGAAATAAATATAAACTAAAGCTAAATATAAATATCTAAAAATATCTTTTTTCCCATTTTATTGTCTTCCAAACAAGTCTGATCACTTAGAAAATCAACAGCACATCTCTCCTCAGCAAGCCACATGATTTGAGGTATCATTCATGTCTGCAGCACAAATGATGCAGGAATTACTTGCCATAAAATGGAAACTTAATGCTTAGAGTTACTGTAAGGGTTGTTCAAATCAATACTGGTAGTGATGCTGTCTTTAGCAAACAGCAGTAAATAGATTTCACAGCAGCTTGTTTTAAGTTTCCTCTCAAGCAAATCATCATCCAACTTTTAAGCTCCCAGCATGCTTTGCAACAGTGAGTTGAACATCACAACACACAAACTTATGACAAGTGCCTTAAGACATTTAAACATCTCTCACACACACTTTCACACTCCCTTTGACACACACACACACACAGCGGAATCGGGCTTTTCCAGTGGTTGTATGTTGTTGGCAGCACACTTTAGACAGCTATTAATTATTCACATGACTGAATGTTTACCTTGGCTGTATAGAGGCACACTGAGAATGGATTTACACCCATGACCAGCTAGAAATATGTTTCAGTCACAAGCTGGTGTGTTTGGGGAGGCTCTAGAGGTCCTACGTGTGTGTTTGTGTGTTTCTGTTTACACAGTGTGATATACAGTTCAATCCTCAACGGTTTCCAGCATCTCCTTGTTTCTTTCTCCTTTCATGGCACATTTAAAAAGTTCATGGTACAGTAAAACACCACAGATGGGTAGTCTTCAGGCCTGTTAAACCATTTAAATCACGTTCTATAATGTTACAGTATTTTATTTCTTCATGTCCACATACACTGTTAGAAGGATGCTTACACCAAAAACACTTATTAGTAACATTACCATTCCTTCTAACACTCAAACATGCTGTTTTTGCTACTGCTGTAATTTAAACACTGTAGAAGGACTGCAGAAACATGATTTTTTGGTTTTTGCATGGCAAACATGAGAATGACATGAGAATGACAAAGAATGGCAATTTTTAAAAGAGCAAGATATATATGTGTATGTATGTATGTATGCATGTATATATACAGTGCCTTGCAGAAGTATTCAAACCCCTTCATTTTTTTTACGTTTTGTTATGTTGCAGCCTTACGTTTTAAACCGCTTTAAATTACTTTTTTTCCACAACAATCTACACTCCACACACCATAATGACAAAGCAAATAACAGGTTTTTAACATCTTTGCAAATTTATTATGCATAAAAAACATAAATGATTCCATAGCATAAGTATTCAAACCCTTATCTGGGACAGTTGAAATTTAGCTCAGGAGCATTCATATTGCTTGTAGATGTTACTACACTTTGAG
>JAFVLL020039097.1:17003-38688 GCA_021397915.2 Tor tambroides | reverse complement strand
CGGGGGAAAAAACCTCAGACTCCTGAGGTTAGGTTATTGCGGGAGTTAAAACCTCAATATCGATGCGATAAAGGTTAATCGTGCAGCCCTAGTATATATATATATATATATATATATATATATATACACACAGATATAGAAACTTTGCTGTGAGACTTGTCATAGCACTTGCACATTATTGCTCTTTTGTCAGTTTTTGATTGTCTCTATCGTCCTCTTTTGTAAGTCACTTTGGATAAAAGCGTCTGCTAAATAACTAACTGTAAATGTAGGATCACAAGCATATATTTTTGATCTGAGGGGTTCGGCTGATGAACGTGAATCTCTGATCTGTATCATGAATCAGGGACACACAGATGTACCTTGAGTTGGCGGTTTTCGTCTAGCAGCTTGCCCACTTCCGTCTGCAGTCTCTTGCACTCCTCCATGAGTTTCCTCATCTCCGTGTCGTCCATGGACAGACTGCCGGCTTTGGCTCCTGTGCCGTCCGCCTTCGAGGCGTTCAGAGCAGACGCGGCTTTGGTCGATTCCAGCTCGTTCTGATCAGGATCAGAAGTGTGAGTAACAGTCATAATGATTAATAATCCTGATGAAACAAACTCACCATCTTATCATTGTCTGAAGGCATCTCAAACACACAGCGCAGCTTGGAGTCCATCAGGTCGTCCGGTTTGGCATCTTTCCACTGATAAAATGATAAAACATAACATTAAAACAACATTATCAGGTCTGAGCGGGCTTCAATCGTCTGTAACGAGGTCACTCGTCTCTCAGGCTCCTGCGGTCAAATATGGACGGATAAAAATAGTGCTTCCAGGATTTAGAGGATAATTGATTTCTGGCTCCACGTTTAAGATGAAACGCTGCCAATTATTAACGGCTGCTTTAACATGAACTGTGATCTGAGATGAAGATCAAGATGTTTGTGTGCTGATTTTGTGTCATAATTAATGAACTTATTGAACTGAGTTGATCTGAATAATAATATTGTCTTCTGTAGAGCTGCTTTCTGAAATTCAGTTAGTTTCATAATTGATACATGTTACAACAATAACTGTTATTTTCCTGTTTATTCCTTTGAAGCTGCTTTGATACAATATTTTAAAAAGCGCTATAGAAATAAAACATAATAATCATTTAAATTGCACATGCATTTGGATTACACATATGAATCAGGTCAGCTTTCTGCATTCAAAAATAATCACGGTATAATTCATTATTAACTATTTGCATCTATTTGTAATCATTTAATCAAAATTATAAATTATTTAAATAATCATTTTTAAAATGTATTATTCAGTGGAATCAGCATAAATCTGTTCAACTGTGAAAACAATTCAGTTAAAAAGTATGCAAATGGTTAAAATATGGCTAACTGTAGGACAAACAGTATTTAATTAGTTAAAATGTATGAGATTGAAACAAACTGGATTTGTTGATGATAAATATATGAAGAGTTCAGATGCAAAAGCCTGTTTGTTATTAAGTTATTTCACTTTAATAGCAATGAAAAGAACATATTCATTGCCATTAAAGTGAAATTACTGAACCTACACTTAGGGCCCTGATAAAAAAAATTCTCATTTTAGAAGAAAATTTCAAAGGGCACTTAGAGGCTTTTGCATGTTATTGTATATTTAAAGTTTATTAGCACTATTATAGAAATCTGACCTGTTTCATTGCTGTATGACTGACAAATATGATCACATTAAGTTTATTAGTGTATTTTCAAACTGCATAATCCAAATGCATGGACATTTATGTGCAGTTGTTAAAGGTATGTCTGCGAGCTGAAGACGAGCGGGTCGTGATGAAGCAGATCTCTGAGAGCAGAAGATGGGCTCACCATGGCCTCCAGGTCGCTGGCGCCGGGCGGCGCAAAGATGGTCTGCACCATGAACTTGTGCTTGCTCTTCTCGTTTGGGTCGTAATCAAACGGCTGCAGCATGACTGAAGGAGAGCAGAGAGAGAGAGAGCGTCAGCAGATCCTCAGGCCAACCGGACGGGTCTAGAGGTGGGTATCGTTTGAATTCTAGCAATTCCCATTCTGATTCTGCTTATCGATTCCAATGCGGTTAAAAAAAATGAAGTCAAACATTTAGATATCAAACATATTTATTCTGTGTCTCTTTTTGCAAAACATTTAATTGCTGCTGAATACCATGAACAAAAATCAGCCGGCTACATAAAAACTGGACTCCATTAAGAGCTGTTTGTGTGCAAAATAGAGCTGCACCATTCTGGAGAAACTCAGATGTTTTATTTTTAAAATGGAAGTTGTGATTCTCTCACGATTCTGTAAAAAAATATTAGACAACTAAACAATCTGATGGAATTTATGAATGAATGATTCAATGACTCACTCAAGATTGACTTGTTTCATTACTGGATGAATCAGTGTTTCTGAATGAATCTCTTGAATGAATGATTCAATGACTCACTCAAGATTCACTTGTTTCATTACTGGATGAATCAGTGTTTCTGAATGAATCTCTTGAATGAATGATTCAATGACTCACTCAAGATTGACTTGTTTCATTACTGGATGAATCAGTGTTTCTGAATGAATCTCTTGAATGAATGATTCAATGACTCACTCAAGATTCACTTGTTTCATTACTGGATGAATCAGTGTTTCTGAATGAATCGCTTGAATGAATGATTCAATGGCTCCTCAAGATTCACTTATTTCATTACTGGATGAATCAGTGTTTCTGAATGAATCTCTTGAATGAATGATTCAATATTTCATAGAATTCACTTGTTTCATTACCGGATGAATCAGTGTTTCTGAATGAATCTCTTGAATGAATGATTCAATGACTCGCTCAAGATTGACTTGTTTCATTACTGGATGAATCAGTTGGTGGCCTGAATTTTCTCCTGCTTTGTAATTATAATGTTTCGAAGATCCCTGTCAAACTTTCTAATTTCCATAAGCAGATGCTCTTGGCCTGGTCCCTCATATACAAACACAACTTTTCTCCTTTTGAATATTATTTATGGAATAATAAGGATATTCTTTATAAGAATAAATCCCTTTTCTTTGACAGCTGGTTTGAAAACAACCTTATTTTAGTTGGACAGCTTTATAACTCACAAGGCAGATTTTATAACTATTCAGATTTCTTACAGAAATATAATATACCTGTATCTGCTAATGAATAGGCTGTTGTTTCCAATGCCATTCTTTCTGGTGTGTCTTTTCTTTTGCAAGGTACCAATTTCCATGGCCATGTACTTACTCTCTATCTTTAACTGACACAATGATCGGAAGTGTTGCTTTTCTGTAGACCAACAAGGAAATAACTATAAAATCAGAGCTCTCTTCCAGAAAGAGATAACAATTCCTTATGTAATACCATATTGGAATAATATTGTGGAGAATATACCTTGGGAGAAAGTATGGACTTTGCCTCAAAAGTGTCTGCTTACCAATAAAATAAAGGAAATAACATTTAATCTGATTCACAATTGTCAGACATTGAAGTGAACTGCAGTTTTTGTCATTCGTCTGAAGAAGACTTCGTTCATTTGTTTTGGCAATGCACCTACACCGGAAAATTTTGGTCAGACTTTTTAGTGTTTATCCAATCTTATTTTGTAAGTGACTTTTCTTTCTGTTTTAAGGATGCTTTCTTTGAATTGTTTGACTATTCAAAAGAAAATACAGGAAAATATTATGTAATTAATTTATGTTTTCTGTTAGCTAAATTTCATATTCATAAACAAAAGTTTACAGGCTCTAAACCTCTATTTTCTTTGTTCAGAGTTGATTTAGATCAGTATATGGAAACTATCCAAAATTCTGCTAATTTGAAAGCCATGAAAACTATATCTTTGTACTCATCCTTTGTGTCTTCTTAAGATGTAATTTTATTACCTTATTTTTTTGTTAACCCTGGCAAGTCAGTGTATATTCTTGAATTTTATTTTTATTTTATTTTTTTATCTTTGTGTATAATTGTAAATGTTAATGTTTGTAGTGTTTAATAAAAAAAAAAAAAAAAAAAAAAAATACTGGATGAATCAGTGTTTTTGGATGAATCTCTTGAATGAATGATTCAATGACTCGCTCAAGATTGGCTTGTTTCATTACTGGATGAATCAGTGTTTTCGAATGAATCTCTTGAATGAATGATTCAATGACTCGCTCAAGATTGGCTTGTTTCATTACTGGATGAATCAGTGTTTCTGAATGAATCTCTTGAATGAATGATTCAAAGACAAATACAGCCCCTTTTTGCCTCCTAAAAAAAAAAAGATGCGCACACAGGAATTGAGAGGCGGAATTGAAATTTTAATTTTACCACAAGTATCCGATTCCTGACCTGAAGTATCTGATTCTGGAATTGGAATTGATTTTGGATTCCCAACCCTAGACGGGTCTCACCTGAGATGGTGACGGTGGCGCCGGGGTCGATCAGGCCGCTGTTGGGCCGCACGCAGTAGCGGCGAGGAGCTGTGGTCTTCACTTTGAAGCATACTCTTCTGTCAGACGGGTTCCTCAGCTTCAGGTTCGTGGTCACCACATCTGTGAAGGGTCCTGCACACATCAGATCAGGAGAGCCTCTATAATCAGCGCTCAATATTACTCATGTAATGAAGCTTCATCCGCGCGGCTCAGACGGTGTAAAAGCAGACATGTCCTTCATAAATTATGCAAAAACACACAGGCCTCTTTACTATTCGCAAGCAGCCAGTTCTGACGGATCAAACACGCTTCCATCATGAAAGAGAGATTAATAACTAACCCTCATAACCAGTCTGATTTCACCCAGAAGACATGCATAAAAATCTCTAAAAAATGTAAAAAACTCAGTAAATGCTTTAAGACTCTCAAAATACACCTTTTTTCAGATTTTTTACAATTATTTTTTAAGATATAACCATTAAAATAGTGCATTCAAATGATTAATCGCATCCAAAATAAAAGTTTGTTTACATAATGTGTGTACTGTCTGTGTATATTTATTATGTATATATAAATACACACATACAGTATATATTTTGAAAATATTTACATGTATATATTTATATTCATATAATTTATTTTATATATTAGTACATTTAATATATAAACAACATATTTTACTTAAATATATACATGCATGTGTGTGTGTTTATATATACATAATAAATATACACAGTACACACACTTATATTATGTAAACAAAAACTTTATTTTGGATGCGATTAATCGCTTGACAGCACTAATTAAAAAATGTTGAATGTTTAAGAATTCAAAGGCATTTTTATTAAGAGGTTAATACTGATAATTCTCGGATTATATGTTCTTATCAATTTC
Source organism: Tor tambroides (assembly GCA_021397915.2). Lineage (NCBI taxonomy): Eukaryota > Metazoa > Chordata > Actinopteri > Cypriniformes > Cyprinidae > Tor > Tor tambroides. Next base: position 33,380 of record JAFVLL020039097.1, on the reverse strand, counting down.
ATACAATGATATATTCAAATACAATTTGCAATCAATATTGGGGGAAAAAAGTACATATACATATATATATATATATATATATATATATAAAAAAAAAATTCGCCATTTCGAAAAAAATGAGAAGTTGCTGATCAGATCCAAACGGACCGGAATATGAAAATACTCTAGACTTTGAATGCATTATGAGAGTCAATAAATGCAGTCTATTAAACTGAGCTGTGCTAAATAAACACTTGACACACTGAGAATGAGCTGATAAATGCTGTATTGATCATGCAGTGGTCAAGTGATGACTGATGAATAAATGTTAGTCTGTCAATCTGTCAACAACAGCTGAGTAATAATGACAGATCTGATTCATTCAACATCTCAATCTTTGATCTGTTGTTAAGTCATTAACTCTGATGCTAACACTGACAACGAAACACACTATCGAGTCAACATTCACCCTCACTGAACACTAAACTCGTCTAACAGAACGAGCTGATATTAAACACCGCCTCAGCGCGATTTCCCCCGCAGGCCTGCACAGCCTCGGGCCTCGCGTTAATCTCCAGCCGGGGAAGGGATGCAGGCAGCGGGCGGCCGCGCAGCCTGGGCCCGGGGGCCTCCGCGAGCCGGCTCGGCTGAAGCGGCCGGGTTTTGGCGACTGAGCCGCGGTTACCTCTGAAGCGGAGGTCGCTGGGCGGGTCGAGGATCAGAATCTGCTCCAGTTTGGACATGACAGCCGTTAACGGGACACACTCGCGTGCAGCTCCACGACGCGCGGCGGCACACGTCACGCTGATGAACGGGAGAGACTGCTGTCGTTCGTGTTTTCTGAGATCTTTTCTTATTTCTCTGTGTGTGTCTGTTTCATTAGGAGATAAAATTCGCCTCGTCAGAATCGCCTCAGCAGCGGAGAGCGGGAAGGCCGCGGTGCGCATGCGCAGTGACTCGTGACCCCTGAGGTTACACGTCATCAACACAACAAACACGTAAAAGCGCTCAAACTATTTTATAAAATGTGATTTAAAATTTTCACTAAAAGATGTATTTCTGTATTTTTGAGGTGTTGTTGTTTTGTTTCTTTTCCTTTCTTTTATCATACTGTATTTCAATACAGTGTTGTTTCTTCTTGTTGTTGTTTTTGCAAAAAAAGTGCTGAAACAATTTAAATTTGTAAGTAGTTCCATCTTTTTCTCTGAATGTAAGTGTTTTGTTTAATTGTATACCCCGTATATAAATTATTTTTTGTTATTATTTTTTTTTTTTATTATTATTATTATTTAATTTTTTTGTATTTAACTGCTTCCTTATTGGTTGATATAATGTTCTTAAAAAAAAAAAGTGCAGAAACTAATTTGATAAACAAGAAAGCTGTAAAGTGTATTAATGTATGTAAACATTTCCATGATTTTAGTTTTTTGTTTGTTTGTTTAATTCATTGTAATTTTGTATCTTTGTCCTTGTCTTCACCACCTGGCGACTGTAAAATGTTGATTGATTCAATAAAAAACACAGAAACTGGTTAAACTGGAAGCGTGTGTATTTAGTCTGTAGGATTAGCTTCTGCCACGCCAAATATATTTACAAACTAAAATCTGCCTTATATAACAAATAAGGTGTAAACTTCTCAATTATAGACTTCAACAACAGCAACAATGAGAATTAAATATCTATAGCAAAAATATTTATTGACTGAAATTATGTCATTCCAAGGCTTTGTTTAAGGTACTGTCTATATTCTGTCTGTTGTATTTTAATGAAATTCTTTAAAATTAAATGCATTAAAAATTTTAATAATACCTTTAAGAAATCCTAAAAACAAAACAAGTAAATAAACAAAAGAAGAATAGTTGCTTCACACTTTTATAAAAAATTAAAACAGGTTTGATATTCATATATTTAACTTAAGTGAATTCATAATGCATTTTACAGTATATTTATTATTATAGTCTTTATTCTCAGTAATAACACAAAATAATATATATATATATGGGTCAAAGATGTAAAGATGTCCGCATCAAAAGAAATTTACAAAAGTGATTTTATGTCTATAGAAAGCACATTAAATGTAAGTAAAGTGTCTACTTTTAAGGTTTTAAATATGTTTTTGGAGAATAAAATGTCAAAGTTTGGTTGAAATAATGTTACATTGTCATTCAGTGTAACACAATATTTATGTAAAAAATCAAACAACATGCTTATTCTGACTTGTACATATTAAAATATATAAAAGAATAAGGGAGCATATTAAATTTTATTGTGTTTTAAATGAGTAAAAAATTCTTACTGACAAATAGGCAAAACCTAGGATAGTGGACAATTTAAAAAATGTAAAATTACAACTAATTAGTATCTGGGGTGAAAGTAATTAGTCTTTTAATATGTCATAAATTGATTTTTGTTGTAAATATGCCTGACAAGACTGTTACACTGAATGATATTTTAGTGGGTGTCTTCTGTAAATCAGGGAAAAATGTATGATATTTATTTTGTGCTCAGAAAAACAAAAACAAAGTTGTAACTGAATTAAACAGAAAACTTTTTAATTTTGGGGGGAAAAACAACACCAGTTAAAGCAGTATTACACTTATTGTTTTTATGCTTAAACCCTTTTTCGTCTTTGACCCGTATATATATATATATATATAGCATGGCAATACTGTGCTCTTGCGCATGTACTACAGTAATACAGTATTTTTCGGAGTGTCTGGAAGTGTACTTACATTTCATATAACAGATATGTCTGTTTTTATGGAAGGTATTTTATGCCAATTTTAAATAAATCAATTCAATAATAAAAATGAAAATTATTTCTTAATCTGGTTTCCATTTTAATTTTTATAACAGAATTCATTAATTTAAAATTGGCAGAAAATACCTTCCGTGTGTTTTAACCTAAGCGACATCGCAATATTTTCTCATCAGTATTCACTGAGGTTTTTTTTTTATTATATGGTAAATATCATTGGTATTATTTTAATATGATATAGTCTATATAGTCTAATTTTGACTTTTAATAATGTAAATAAATATAAATAAACGTCTATCTTCTGGTGTTGACTGCGCATGCGCGACTCCCCGTGCGTGCGCGTTCTAGAGGCTGCGCTCGGCGCGTGCGTGATAAAGTGCGCGGGCCCGCGGCAGTGCTCGACTGCAGTCAGAGGCGCGTGTTTGTGTTTTTGTGTAGTTTTGTGTAGTTTTGTGTAGTTTGTGTTGGTCATCAGCACAGAAGCGGCTTTAAATGTAGGAGCGGCGCAAGATGGCGGGTGTGTAGAGCTCTAAACACACTCTCTCTCTCCCTCACACACACACACACACACACACTCTCTGATCGTGTTGTGTTTTCCAGATCTCTCTCTGCTGCAGGACTCGCAGGAGGACACTGATGGATGTGAGTTTATCAGTTTATTTCTGTGTGAATGGCCTTAGCTTTATGTTTACTGTGATTCGGGAGGGTCACGTGACCCGCGCTAAACCTCTATCGAATGGTAAAACTGTGGTAATCTGAGGTAAATGTATTCACTATATCTCTGAATGAGAACAGTATTCACCTCAGGCGAGCTTCACTGAACTCCGTGTGTGTTATCAGGGTAATACCATGGTACTGTGCTTAGAAACATGGTGTTTTTGTTAGTGATGCGGTTAGACAGCTGTGCTTGGGTTTGGTTTAGTCGTCTGAACTGGTCTACAGCTTTACTAGGTCAGATTATATAGATATCTGCTGGTTTCTTTGTGGGGATGATGCGTGTGGATCATAATAATAATGTTTTATTTTCATATAGTGTCTTTCGGGAGCTTTATAGATACGTAAATCAAACAAAACTGATGCTGTTTACACTTTTACTGATGTTTTATAACTCTGTCGCTGTCGTCCTTATTTGGGAGGAAAATGTGGTTGAAATTTAAACCATAATTATCACAGATCAAATAATCATAATTGATTAAACAATAATAGTGATAGGGCTATGGATAAATAATATTCTATAACTACAGTTAGACTGCTATCAGTCTCTGATCACTATATATTAATTATGATTCACTCTGTATGAATCTGTTATAAACTACACAAAACCTCACAGGCGTCATAATCCTCAAAATCAACAGTGACGAATTAATAATTCCAATAAATCAGCTTTATTTTCTCTAAACTTTTTTTCCCCCCCTGGATGCTGTTGTAATGGTTATATCAAATTTGAATCATTAAAAAGGATGTCTAAATAATACAATTCACAAAAACTTAAATTAACAAATTTAATTAAAATTTAAATACAGTTTTAACAATACGGTCCCGTGAAATCAGTTTTATTTATTGATTTTATTATTTATTTTTTTTAATTAAATTTTGTGGAATCTGTGCTTTATTTAGTACAAATTAATAATAATACAAAAAACAGTGGTCATCAAATTAATTCATACAATTTTAAGTAAAAATTCATTAATTTTAAAACTAATACAGCTCTGTGATATCAATTTTATGTTTTTATTTATTTAACATTTTCTGATGTCTGTTTTATTTAATACAAATTTCCCATCAAAAACAGTGGTCAGATTAATCAAAGTAGTCAAAAAATGAGTTAATAAAACTTTAACAATTTAATAATCCATTAAAATTTTGACAATAATACAGCCGTGTGTTTAATAATTTATATTCCTTTATGAAATCATTATTTTATGATTAAATACAAATTTATCATCAAAAACAGCAGTCGTCAAATAAATTCATATAATGTTACCAAATTAAAATCTTTTAAAAATGTTAATAAACTCTTACAGAAAAACAAATAAAGATGAGTTTTATTGTATAAGTTTCAGCACTGATTAAAATAAAATCTCTCCTCTGTGTGACACTTCTTAAATCATGTTTTAATGAATGGTGTTATCGTTATTATAACCACCATCATTCAATTAATCAATAATAGTGACAGGCCTATGGATAAATATTATTCCATAACTACAGTTAAACTGCTGTCAGTATGTGATATGATGGAAACTTTAACCCTGTCATTAATATGCATCATTTAACCACATTAGTGACACACATTACTATATAATAATCATGCTTCACACTATATCAATCTATTATAAACTGCACAAAACCATCATAATCCTCAATATCACCAGATAATTAATTAATAACTCCAACCTGTGGCTAATATATCCAGCTTTATCCACATACAGTACGTAAAACGCTATACTGTACAGCAGATATCAACTTTATATCATAAAATGTACTTATATTATCATCCAGCTCTAATCTGATAAATGCAGTTAATAGGTATGAAGATGTTAAGATAATTATAAACATTAACATCAGGATTTATGTAAAGCTGCTTTGAAACGATGCATGTTATAAAAGTGAGGAGATTTCAGAGAGCTGCTGAGTTCAGGACGCTGAGCCGCAGAGGATTGTGGTGTGTGTGTGTGTGAGAGAGTGAGTGAGTGTTATAGTGTGTGTGTGTGAGAGAGTGAGTGTGTGTGTGTGTGTGTGTGTGTGTGTGAGAGAGTGAGTGTGTGTGTGTGTGTGTGTGTGAGAGTGAGTGTTATAGTGTGTTTGTGAGTGTGTGTGTGAGTGAGAGAGTGAGTGAGTGTTATTGTGTGTGTGAGAATGAATGAGTGTTATAGTGTATGTGTGTGTGAGAGTGAGTGAGTGTGAGAGAGTGAGTGTTAGTGTGTGAGAGAGAGTGAGTGAGTGAGTGTTATAGTGTGTGTGAGAGTGAGTGAGTGTTATAGTGTGTGTGTGTGAGAGTATGTGTGAGAGAGTGAGTGTTATAGTGTGTTTGTGAGTGTGTGTGTGAGTGAGAGAGTGAGTGAGTGTTATAGTGTGTGTGAGAATGAATGAGTGTTATAGTGTATGTGTGAGTGAGTGAGTGTGAGAGAGTGAGTGTTAGTGTGTGTGTGTGTGTGTGTGTGTGTGAGAGTATGTGTGAGAGTGAGTGTTATAGTGTGTGTGTGAGAGTGAGTGTTATAGTGTGTTTGTGAGTGTGTGTGTGAGTGAGTGTTATAGTGTGTGTGAGAGTGAGTGAGTGTTATAGTGTGTGTGTGTGTGTGAGAGTATGTGTGAGAGAGTGAGTGTTATAGTGTGTGTGTGAGAGTGAGTGTTATAGTGTGTGTGTGTGTGTGTGTGTGAGTGAGTGTTATAGTGTGTGTGAGAATGAATGAGTGTTATAGTGTATGTGTGAGTGAGTGAGTGTGAGAGAGTGAGTGTTAGTGTGTGTGTGTGTGAGAGAGAGAGTGAGTGAGTGAGTGTTATAGTGTGTGTGAGAGTGAGTGAGTGTTATAGTGTGTGTGTGTGTGTGTGTGTGTGAGAGTATGTGTGAGAGAGTGAGTGTTATAGTGTGTTTGTGAGTGTGTGTGTGAGTGAGAGAGTGAGTGAGTGTTATAGTGTGTGTGAGAATGAATGAGTGTTATAGTGTATGTGTGTGTGAGTGAGTGAGTGTGAGAGTGAGTGTTAGTGTGTGTACTTGTTTTTTCTATCCCGGTGGGGACTTAGACCTGAATTTTAATATCCTCGTGGGGACTTGTGTCACGGTGGGGACCTAAATTGAGGTCTCCACGGGTAAACAAGCTTATAAATCACACAGAATGAAGTTTTTTGAAAATGTAAAAATGCAGATAATTTTCCTGTAAGGGGTAGGTTTAGGTGTAGGGTTGGTGTAGGACGATAGAAAATACGGTCTGTACAGCAGAACAATGTTACGCCTATGAGAGTCCCCACGAGGATAGCAAAACAAGTGTGTGTGTGTGTGTGTGTGAGAGAGAGAGTGAGTGAGTGTTATAGTGTGTGTGAGAGTGAGTGAGTGTTATAGTGTGTGTGTGTGTGTGTGTGTGAGAGTGAGTATGTGTGAGAGAGAGTGTTATAGTGTGAGTGTGTGTGAGAGTGAGTGTTATAGTGTGTGTGTGAGTGAGAGAGTGAGTGAGTGTTATAGTGTATGTGTGTGTGAGAGTGAGTGTGAGAGAGTGAGTGTTAGTGTGTGTGTGTGTGTGTGTCTGAGAGAGTGAGTGAGTGTTATAGTGTGTGTGAGAGTGAGTGTGTTATAGTGTGTGTGAGAGTGTGTGTGTGAGAGTGAGTGTTATAGTGTGAGTGTGTGTTATAGTGTGTGTGTGTGAGAGTGAGTGTTATAGTGTGTGTGAGAGAGTGAGAGTGTTATAGTGTGTGTGTGAGAGAATGAATGTTATAGTGTGTGTGTGTTTTGTGTGTTGTCTGGTGTGTGTGTTCTGTGTCTCTGAATGCGTCTGTATTGGGTGTGAGAAAGAGTGAGTGAGTGTTATAGTGTGTGAGTGTGTGTGTGAGTGTGTGTGTGAGAGTGAGTGTTATAGTGTGTTTGTGAGTGAGAGAGTGAGAGTGTTATAGTGTGTGTGTGTGTGTGTGTGTGAGAATGAATGAGTGTTATAGTGTGTGTGTGAGAGTGAGTGAGTGTGAGAGAGTGAGTGTTAGAGTGTGTGTGTGTTGTGTGTGTCGTCTGGTGTGTGTGTTCTGTGTCTCTGAATGCGTCTGTAGTGGGTGTGAGAGAGTGAGTGAGTGTTACAGTGTGTGTGTGAGAGTGAGTGTGTGTGTGAGAGTGAGTGTTATAGTGTGAGTGTGTGTGTGAGTGAGTGTTATAGTGTGTTTGAGAGTGAGAGTGTTATAGTGTGTGTGTGAGAATGAATGAGTGTGAGAGAGTGAGTGTTAGAGTGTGTGTGTCGTCTGGTGTGTGTGTTCTGTGTCTCTGAATACGTCTGTAGTGGGTGTGAGTGAGTGTTATAGTGTGTGTGAGAGTGAGTGTGTGTGAGAGTGAGTGTGATAGTGTGAGTGTGTGTGTGAGTGAGTGTTATAGTGTGTTTGTGAGTGAGAGAGTGAGAGTGTTATAGTGTGTGTGTGTGAGAATGAATGAGTGTTATAGTGTGTGTGTGAGAGTGAATGAGTGTGAGAGAGTGAGTGTTAGAGTGTGTGTGTGTGTGTTGTGTGTGTCGTCTGGTGTGTGTGTTCTGTGTCTCTGAATGCGTCTGTAGTGGGTGTGAGAGAGAGTGAGTGAGTGTTATAGTGTGTGTGTGTGTGTGTGTGTGCGTCGTCTGGTGTGTGTGTTTTGTGTCTCTGAATGCGTCTGTAGTGGGTGTGGATGGATTCAGCTCAGAGTCTGGTGTGTGTATGTTGTCTGGTGTGTGTGTGTGTGTGTGTGAGTGAGTGTTAGTGTGTGTTTGTTTGTGTGTGTGTGTGTGTGTTCTGTGTCGTCTGGTGTGTGTTCTGTGTCTGAATGCGTCTGTAGTGGGTGTGGATGGATTCAGCTTAGAGTCTTGTGTGTGTGTGTGTGTGTGTGTATGTTGTCTGGTGTGAGTGTGTGTGTGTGTGTGTGTCGTCTGGTGTGTGTTCTGTGTCTCTGAATGCGTCTGTAGTGGGTGTGGATGGATTCAGCTCAGAGTCTTGTGTGTGTGTGTGTGTGTATGTTGTCTGGTGTGAGTGTGTGTGTTCTGTGTCGTCTGGTGTGTGTGTTCTGTGTCTCTGAATGCGTCTGTAGTGGGTGTGGATGGATTCAGCTCAGAGTCTGGTGTGTGTGTATGTTGTCTGGTGTGAGTGTGTGTGTCGTCTGGTGTGTGTTCTGTGTCTCTGAATGCGTCTGTAGTGGGTGTGGATGGATTCAGGTCAGAGTCTGACTCCATTATTGTGTCTTCAGTGCTGGATTTCGTGTCTCAGGATGAGATGTTGACTCCTCTGGGCCGACTGGACAAATACATCAGCAGCGAGAACGTCTTCAACAGGTGAATCCTGTTAATGTGATTCTGCAGCGTGCGTCTGTCAGAGCTGGATGTTTAGGATGCTGTATCCCACAATGCACCTGACCTTCTGTTTGGTTGTGTTTCAGGCAGATGGTGGCCCGCAGTCTTCTGGATACGCTTCGGGCCGTCAGTGAGGATGAGCAGGAGTGTGTGTCTGTGCTGGAGCGCATCGACAGACTCGCAGACGACTCAGGTACTGAACCGAGTCACTGTTGTGTCAGAGTCTTGTGATGAGGAATCAGTGTTTTAGTTCTGGCACATGTGAGCTCTAGACTGATAAACACACACACACACACACACACACACTTCCTCCATCAGTCACACTTGCACGTGTTTAGTGAAAGGAGAAGAATTGTCTTTCTCATTTTTGTAAGTCTTCTTTGAAGTGTAAAACACATTTAATTAAATGATACTAGGAAACATTTTTACTCAAAAGTACATTTAATATACATGTTAATGTAAAAAAAAAAAAAAAAAATTGAATTTTTATCAAATATCAATTTCAAAGATTGTGAATGAATGAGTGAGGCATTAAATTCATTAAAGGCCTCATTCATTCTTTCATTCAAGATTGTATATAATTTTTTTTTTTTGTTAATTTACTTTTGAAAAAAAGTATTTGTATTTTGTTTCATTTGTTAAAAATAATATTGTAAATGTTTTGTATTCATTATTTATATTGTGTTATATTTATCATTATGTAAGATTATTTTAAATCTTACTCTTGAGTTTGCTGTAAATATAGCCTTTGATGCTGATATGGCATAAAATCAAAAATAAATAAATCCTCCAACTTTTTGACAGTATTTCTGATTTATCAAGTTATTGGAAAAAAGAAACCTTTAATATGGCAAGAAAATGAAGAATTTTGAACTTGGCTTCATCAGCTCAAATCAGAATTTATTTATAAAGCACAGAGTGTACCAAAGTGCTATACAATTAGAAGAAAAAAGTAGGATATAGTAAAATATAATAATAGAGGGAGAATAAATATCATATCATATTAGAGAAAAAGAATAAGATAAAGAAATAAAATAAGAATCAAATAAACTAAATAAATAAACACCATAAATACACTTTCTCAAATGATCCAGTCTTCAGATTTCTGTTCTGGAAACATGCATGCGTATATAAATAGAAAATGCTTCATTTCCATATTTAAACATAACATTTCAGAAAACTTCTAATACAGCTCCATCTTTAATTTGGTGGTTCATGAAGCTTCAGCTGTCGTTCTGTTTGAGCTGTTTGCCGTCAGATGACTTTTCATATGTTTTGATTGTTTCATATCTTTGTTTTTGAAGCTACTGTCAGAACGGCTGTGTTTTTCATGCATTATTAGCTGAAGCACACATTCATATTTCAGTGTTGCTCATGTATATTCAGCTACATTCTGTTTTCCAGCTGTGCTTTATGGATTTCTCGGTTTGTAGTTTTAACGAAATGCCGTTTGTTCCTCAGAGCCGACGGTTCGAGCGGAGCTCATGGAACAAATCCCACACATCGCCATCTTCTGTCAAGAGAACAGACCTTCCATTCCATTCGCTTTCTCCAAGTACCTCCTGCCCATCGTGGTCAGATACCTGGCTGACCAGAACAACCTGGTACGTGTGAGATCTCTGTGCTGCTCCAGTTCCTCAGGAGCGCTGCTAGGGTTGGGAATCGAAAAACAATTCCAATTCCAGAATCGGATACTTGTTGTAAAATTAATTTCAGTTCCACCTATCAATTCCTGTGTGCACATCTTTTTTTTTTTTAGGAGGCAAAAAGGGGCTTGTGTTTGTATTTGAATCATTCATTCAAGAGATTCATTCAAAAACACTGATTCATCCAGTAATGAAACAAGTGAATCTTGAGTGAGTCATTGAATCATTCATTCAAGAGATTCATTCAAAAACACTGATTCATCCAGTAATGAAACAAGTGAATCTTGAGTGAGTCATTGAATCATTCATTCAAGAGATTCATTCAAAAACACTGATTCATCCAGTAATGAAACAAGTGAATCTTGAGTGAGTCATTGAATCATTCATTCAAGAGATTCATTCAAAAACACTGATTCATCCAGTAATGAAACAAGTCAATCTTGAGTGAGTCATTGAATCATTCATTCAAGAGATTCGTTCAAAAACACTGATTCGTCCAGTAATGAAACAAGTCAATCTTGATGAGCCATGAACTGTCTGACCCAAGAGATTCATTCAAAACACTGATTCATCCAGTAATGAAACAAGTCAATCTTAAGTGAGTCGTTGAATCATTCCATTCATAAATTCCATCAGATTTTGTTTAGTTGTCTAATATTTTTTTCTTTAGAATTGTGAGAGAACTACAACCTCCATTTTAAAAAAAAAAGTAAAACTTAATTTCTCCAGAATGGTGCAGCTCTATTTTTCACACAAACAGCTCTTAATGGAGTCCAGTTTTTATGTAGCCAGCTGATTTTTGTTCATGGTATTCAGCAGCAATTAAATGTTTTGCAAAAAGAGACACAGAATAAATGTTTGACTTTTGTTTTTAAACCACATTGGAATTGAAACTGGGAATAGATAAGAATCTGAGTCGATAAGCAGAAGTGAACTGGAATTGATAACATTCAAGTGATACCCAACCCTAAGCGCTGCTAAAGCGAGGTGTTTGTGGCTCAGGTGCGTAAGACGAGTCAGGCGGCGCTGCTGGTTCTGCTGGAGCAGGAGCTGATCGAGCGAGGAGACGTGGAGAGTCTGGTGTGTCCTGTGCTGGTGGACCTCACCGCTCCTGACAGCAACGACGACGTCAAAACCGAAGCCATGGCGGTGAGTCTGTGCTGATTTAGCCCTGAGAAAGCATGCCGGTCCGATGCATTTCTAAAAAAAAAAAAAAAATAAATAAATAAAAATAAAAATGATTCGAAAACAGAACGACACATTGTGTAAGCTTTAAGACTCTTTTTTTCAGATTTTTTACAGTTATTTTTTTTAAGAGATACAGCCATTTCAAATCAAATGTTGCATGTTTCGTATTCGGGCCCTGGGTGTGTATGGAGCACCATTAGTGTCAAAAATACTATTTATAAAATTATCTGTAAAGTTATATTAGTGTCAGCAAATATTTGTAATATATTTTTAGTCTGTTGCCCATGTCTCTCACACTTTTGGGACTGAAGTTTGTTGATGAACATGAATATGTACGTCTATTGATGAACCATTGCAGCATGAAAAACTGATCACTTTTTTCATCTAAAACTTTATGCAAGTTTCATTAAAATTAATTTGTTTTTGAAAAATATTCAGAGTAATATTTATTTATTGTAATTAGTATAGTAAATATTTATTTATGGTAATTAATATAATATATTAAATATTTATTCAGAATAATTTATATTTTGTTAGAAACACATTTGTTGGTTTTACAAATTTGGACTTTTTGAGCCATCATGAGTTAGAAATTTTAAAAGAATTGAATTAAATTCCATTCATTCCAATGGGGTTAATACTGGTAAATCTCAGATTATATATGTTGTATTTTTGGTATTTGAGGGATATATATAATTGCATCTTAGTTTTTTGGGTGTGGATGATGTGCAATTTGAAATTTCAAAGAATTTCTTGTTTTTTTTTTTTTTGTTTGTTTTTTTCCCCCACACACATTGACTCATTAATTGACTCGTTAAGTTGCTGATCAGATAAAATGTGGTTTTAGTTGAATTATATTAAGTTCTGAATGTTCGTATAAAATGATGATGATGATAATAATGGGTCTTGAGATGATTGTGTAGTTCCACTCGTTCCTAAAGCAGCAGGCAGGACTGTGAGTGTTTGTTTCTGATGCTTTTATCTCAGATTATTTGTAAAATGGCGCCGATGGTGGGGAAGGACATCACCGAGCGGCTCTTCCTGCCGCGATTCTGCGAGATGTGCTGCGACTGCAGGATGTTCCACGTGCGAAAGGTGAGTGACTGATTGGCTGTGGATGACGGGTGAATCTGTTTGGCTCTGGATGGATGACGGGTGAATCTGTTTGGATCTGGATGACGGGTGAATCTGTTTGGATCTGGATGACGGGTGAATCTGATTGGCTCTGGGTGGATGACGGGTGAATCTGATTGGCTCTGGGTGGATGACGGGTGAATCTGATTGGCTCTGGGTGGATGACGGGTGAATCTGATTGGCTCTGGATGGATGACGGGTGAATCTGATTGGCTCTGGATGGATGACGGGTGAATCTGTTTGGATCTGGATGGATGACGGGTGAATCTGATTGGCTCTGGATGGATGACGGGTGAATCTGATTGGCTCTGGATGACAAGTGAATCTGTTTGGCTCTGGATGGATGACGGGTGAATCTGATTGGCTGTGGATGACAGGTGAATGTGTTTGGCTCCGGATGACGAGTGAATCTGACTGGCTCGTGCTCATCAGACGTGTGTTTGTGTTCCACAGGTTTGTGCAGCGAACTTCGGGGACATCTGCAGTGTTGTTGGAGGAGAGGCGACAGAGGAGCTGCTGGTATGTTCAGCACAGGGAAGACGCCGGGGCAAGTTGTCACGAGAGTTATGTCTGTAACTGTGAGGTGTAAAGACAAATACTTTTCTCTAGCAGCAGTTTAAGGGAAATATTTTAATTTTATTTTATATTTTGTGTGTATATAGAAACAATAAGACACATTCACTGGGGTAAACGGTGTGACAACTCGCCCCTTTCTAATTTAAATGAGCTTAAAACAATCTTCACATTAACCCATTATAATAAACATCATATTTACTTGTGCCCTTCAGCAGAAATATACAGAAATTGAAGTTATCAGACACATTCTAAATTAAATATAGATGAATCCTTAAAGCTATAAAAGTTTTTTTCCTCTTTTTTTCTTTGTCCTTTGATTAATAGACATCAGAGCAGCTGGTTATTAGGTTATTTTGGCTGTTATTTCTTTAAGAGCTGCCGCTGCTGAATGTGACGCGGTTCTGACACGAACCTTATTTACTCTCAACTCTTTTTACCTTTTCTGACCCACGTCAGGTCTTAAAGTCTCTATTAATGAGCTGACGAGTTAAATCAGGCATGTTAGATGAGGGAGACAGTGCTGGAGTGCTCCAGGACAGTTTTGAAAACCATTTCAGAGACATGTTCTTAAATGTTACTCATATAAAATATATTACATGCATGCACAGTTTTAAGGCAGCTTTAATCATCTTTTTGGTAGCTTCGTGACTTAACTGACCAAGACATTGCATGCACGTAGTTTATTTCGCGCTTTGAAATGAAATGAAAGGATACAGGCTACAGCGCGCACAGTACCGTTTCCGCGCTTGTTTGACTCGCGCCTGGCGCTGAAGTGAAGTGCGTGTCTGAAACGTCTCCCGTTTGATGTGCTCGTAAAGACGTTCTGCGACTGAATAAATGCACTTCTTGTCAAGAGAAAAAATGACAGAAGCAGCAGTTGTGAGTGGGGTGGCCAACCCTAGCCCCGCCCCTGCGTTAATTGCGTTAAAAAATTAACGCGTTAATCTGAAAAAATTAATCGCATGCGTTAACGCGCTAATTTTGACACCACTATTACACACACGCACCACTTGAACCTCAAACAATCATTCATAAAGGTTGAAGTAAATTACAAGTGTTCACAGTGAGCTGTGTTTACATTATCTCGCATCATAAAAGCATTCTGAGCTGAAGTACATTTAACCACTAGCTGAACGCACAAGCTCTTCTTAGTGAGCATTTGAACTTAAACTAGCCTAGAGCGCCATCTGCTGTTAAAAACTAAGCTCAGAGAGAATCACGATGCAAATCTCAGAATCGATCCACGAATCGAGATGCATCGATTTATTATCACAGCTCTATCTATTATGAGTCAGTTCTGAGCAGAGGAGGGTTGGAAGTGGCTCAGTATCAGGTGATATAACTGTCATGTGATTGTGCAGTTGTTGATCACTTCCTGTTGTCTTCCTGTCAGCTGCCGCGGTTTTTCCAGCTGTGTTCTGATAATGTGTGGGGCGTGCGGAAGGCCTGCGCGGAGTGCTTCATGACCGTCTCCTCAGCCACGTCTCCAGAAGTGCGGAGGACCAAACTCTCGTCTCTGTTCATCAGTCTGATCAGCGACCCGTCACGCTGGGTACGTCATCGACACCAATATACATGAACGACTCTACAGAACAAATCACTAAGAACAGCTCAGCTGAACAATTCACTGAGGAAAACGACTCAACTGAACGATTCACTGAGGAGAACGACTCAGCTGAATGATTCACTGAGAATGACTGAGCTGAACGATTCTCACTGAGTTGATGTTGATGAGGTGTGCTGTGCTCACAGGTGCGTCAGGCTGCGTTTCAGTCCCTCGGTCAGTTCATCTCCACGTTTGCGAGCCCCAGCACTAACGTGGGTCAGTACTTCAGAGACGAGGGCGAGTGGAGCGGATCACAAACACACAGGTGAGAGCTCGGAGTAACAAACTTCACTCATTTAATCATTTACATTTAATCATTTAGCAGACGCTTTTATCCAAAGACTCACTCACTCACTCACGTCTGTTTGACTCTGAGGTCGTGTTAACGGACTATTCTCCATCATTTATGGAATTGTAACTTGTAACTGTAATTCCCAGCCCTGTCCAGTTGGTGGCGACTGTGCTCCAGAACAAAAATAAAACAGTCTGGAGTCTTTTGCGATCCGTTTGGTTATGCACAGGCGAGTGCACACTAGTAGTAAAGCGAAAGAGATGATCAGTTCACGTGCGCTGCCGCTTCGCTTGATCTAAACTGTCTACAGCGATCTATCATGCCACATTAAAGAGTGCCAAAATGGTATTTATTGCTTGATTTTCTTAATAAAATGGACAGAATATGAAATCTGAGACTTTGTTTCAAATCAAAAGTAACAACCCACAAAGCTTATCCTGGATGGGAGGCGTACTATATGAAGAGTTAGGTTCCAAAACGCGATAAACGCCATTTTTAAAAAAATTGAGTTAACACCAAAATCAGTATTGTATCTGGTCGGTATTGAAAAGTCCATTTTTAATTTGACTCAAAATGCGATATCCGTCGTGTTATTCTGTCATGTTTTCTCCCTTTTTTCCAAACCGCGACAAACACCAGTCTCCTTTCTCTGCAGAACGCGATAAATCCGCTCAACCAATCACAGCGCACCATTCCACGCACTGTAGACAGTAATGGCGGCATTTAATACACAGAGCCTGACAAGCTACGCAATATCGCGTTCATAATCAGATGAATCGCATTCGATTATGAACGCGATATTGCGTAGCTTGTCAGTGTAAGTGTTTTTTATTAATGCCATTAATGTTTTTGTTATATATAGCGTATAGCACTAGTCAACTAAATGAATGTAACATGGCAAAGATCAATGCACGTTTGGAAGTTGAATGCAAGGGAAATATAATTTTGGAATTTCTGTGGTCTAATGTGATATTGTTGTTCATGTTCTTGTTCATGATGAAATTTTATTTTATTGTTGTAATTAATTTATAGAATTAACAAGATGACCCGTTGAATTCATTTTGGGAGCGATGACTGCAGAATGTAGGCTATTTTTATTCCAGTGCCTGTACATAAGATTAGTATTGACCAAGTTCAGAGGCTGTCATATGTGGATCAACTTGCTTTGTTGTGTATTTTCAGCAGTTTCAGTTTGA
>JAFVLL020039097.1:5269-16903 GCA_021397915.2 Tor tambroides | reverse complement strand
GTGTGTGAGTGTGCGTGTGAGAGAGTGTGTGAGTGTGCGTGTGTGTGAGTGTGCGTGTGAGAGAGTGTGTGAGTGAGAGTGTGTGAGTGTGCGTGTGAGAGAGTGTGTGAGTGAGAGTGTGTGTGAGAGTGTGTGAGTGAGAGTGCGTGAGAGAGTGTGTGAGTGTCTGTGTCAGTGTGTGTGTGAGTGTGTGTGTGTGAGTGTCTGTGTGTGTCTGTGTGTGTGTGTGTGTCTGTGTCAGTGTGTGTCTGTGTGTGTGTGTGTGTGTGTGAGAGTGTGTGTGTGAGTGAGTGAGTGTGAGAGTGTCTGTGTGTCAGTGTGTGTGTGTCAGTGTGTGTGTCAGTGTGTGAGTGTCTGTGTGTGAGTGTGTGTGTCTGTGTGTCAGTGTGTGTGTGAGTCTGTGTGTCAGTGTGTGTGTGAGTCTGTGTGTCAGTGTGTGTGTCTGTGTGTCAGTGTGTGTGTGTTGAAGATGAGCAGAAGAGGCTCACCATGGCTTCCAGGTCGCTCGTGCTGGGCGGTGCGAAGATGGTCTGCACCATGAACTTGTGCTTGCTCTTCTCGTTTGGGTCGTAATCAAACGGCTGCAGCATGACTGGAGGAGAGCAGAGAGAGAGAGCGTCAGGGTCACACTACACCGGATCCACTCACTAACAGGGCTATCCAAAACCAGCTCCAAATTCACAAGAACCAGGTGTTCGATTAATTCGCCTGCATTTAACGATCCCCACGTTTGCATTTTAATGTGATTTAAAAGGATTTAAGCGCAGGAAGGGAAAGAGCGTGCAGCGCAGACGTCTGAAGCTCAGAGAACAGCGTCTCAATCTGTGTTCGTTCTCCAAGCGTTCTGTGTGTTTCACTGCAGAAAAGCTCGTTCTAGACCAGAGCTGACTTCTTTCATATTTATCCACCAGTGAGCAGAAAACTACATCAGTATATCATCATAAACACAGCCGTTTATGTCTTAATGAAGGTAAACATGAGGAAGAAAACGCTTGTGTACAGTATTTATTAGATCTGTGTTCGGTGTTAAAGAGACAGCAGCCTAATAAACACACCGCCTGTCATTAATGATAATCAAAGAACTAAAGAAAATCACTCGCTGATCTCGACTCAATAACTTTAAATAATAATCTATATTTTATTTATGAAAAGAAATTATGCAGTGTTTTTAAACTTTTAATTAGTTTCTGTACCTGAAATTCGGTTCAGTTGTATTTATTTGTGCTATTGCTAATTGATTAGTTTGTTTCTATTACTGGCTGTTTACTTGTCTTTAACACTTTAATATTTGAAATATATATTAGTCTAGTTGTTTAGCTGTGGTGTTTTTGTTAAAAGCGTAGGCAAAAGTTGCTCTAGTAGGCCTAAGTCTTCTGATTTTTGCTCGTGTTATTCAGCTGCAACACAATGCTTTGTAAAAAGTCATTTTTAATATTGGATTTATCATCTTATGGGAATGGATAAGGGTGTCACCTGAGATGGTGACGGTGGCGCCGGGGTCGATCAGGCCGCTGTTGGGCCGCACGCAGTAGCGGCGAGGAGCTGTGGTCTTCACTTTGAAGCATACTCTTCTGTCGGACGGGTTCCTCAGCTTCAGGTTCGTGGTCACCACATCTGTGAAGGGTCCTGCACACATCAGATCAGCGCGGTGTGATGAAGCTTCATCCGAGCAACTCACACACATGTAAAAGCAAACATGTCATTCATAAATAATGCAAAAACACGCAGGCCTCTTTCCTATCCGTACGGCACAAACACACCCAGCCGCTTCTGATGATAAAACACACCTCCATCATCAAACTGACCCTCATAACAAAACTCAGCCAATGCTTTAAGACCCTCAAAATACACTTTTCTTCAGATTTTTTCACAATTATTTTTAAGAGATAAAATTCCATGTTAATGAATTCAAAGGCATTTTATTAAGTTCATACTGATAATTCTCAGATTATGTGTGGTCTTATAAATTTCATACAATGATATATTGAAACAAAATTTCTAATATTGCGAAAAAATAAAAAACATATATATATATATATATATCTCACAAGAATTTTTTGTGTAGTTCATGTGTAATTCAACATTTCAAAAAATTTCTCAATTTTTTTAATTAATAAAAAAGGAGTAAATGCGGTTAATACTGATCATTCTCAGATTATATGTTCTTATAAATTTCATACAATGATATAATCAAATAAAATTTCTAATCTTTCTCTCTCTCGCTCATATATATATATATATATATATACACACATATATACATACATATAGAAAAATTTCCAAATTTTAAAATGAATAAAAAGGAGTAAATGCGGTAATAACATGGTAATACTCAAAACTTTTCTTTTTTTTTTTAATTCATTAATAAGAAGTTGCTGATTTAAGATACAACGTGGTTTTAGTTGAAAAAAATATTAAGTTATGACACTTTTATAAAATAACGATTATTTTGATCCAAACGGAATGCAAAAATACTAACCTATACAGACTTTGAATGCATTTTGAGGGTTGATAAATACAGTGTATTAAACTGAACTGTGCTGAATAAACCCTTCACACACGGAGAACGAGCTGATAAATGCTGTATTGATCAAGCAGTGATCAAGAGACGCCTGCTGAACAAATGTCAGTTTGTCAACAACGCGTTTCGCCCTAAAACAGCTCAGCTTGAGTAAAACTGACAGATCTGATTCATTCAACATCTCAATCTTTAATCTGTTGTTAAGTCTTTAGCTCTGATGCTAACACTGACAGCTGACCGAGCACACTAACGAGTCAACATTCACACCAAACAGGTTTAACAGAACGAGTTGGTATAAAACAACACTTATGTTTGCTTTCCCCCACAGGCCTGCGCATCCTCGGGCCTCGCGTTAAACGCCAGCCGGGGGAGGGGTGCAGGCATGCGGGCGGCCGCGCAGCCTGGGCCCGAGGCCTCCGCGAGCCGGTTCCGCTAAAGCGGCCGGGGGTTCGTGACTGAGCCGCGGTTACCTCTGAAGCGGAGGTCGCCCGGCGGGTCGAGGATCAGAATCTGCTCCAGTTTGGACATGACAGCCGTTAATACGGGACACAGTCGCGTGCTCCTCACGTCGCGCGCGCGCACTCAGGGATCGCGGGCACGAGCAGCAGGGCGGCTGCGCGCACGGCGGAACACGTCGCTCAGATGCAGCACCGGCTGGAGAGGGTGTTTCCTGAGCTCTTCTTTTTTTTTTTTTTTTTTTTTTTTTTTTTTTTTTTTTTTATGCCAAGGCACCAAAGAAAAAAGTACAGAAAATATCAACATTATGCACAAAGAGATGACATTACATGCAAAGCACCATTTCTAGACGTATGTAACAATAAGTAAATAATACAAAACAAAGCTTTAACAAAATATATTAAAAAGATTAAATAAATTAACTGTTTTAATAGCTTTAAGATTCTTGGAAGATGAAATAGCTTGGATATACTGTTGAACCTCTTTTTTTAAAAACAATAAATAAAGGATTTTGATGAGTGAATTTACTGCGGTGAATATGAAATTTTGCAAGAAGTAACAATAGGTTAATAATAAAATATTCGTTAATTTTATCTTTTTGCATGTTAAAGAAGCCAAACAGTACATCCTTGAAAAGCAAGGAGAAACCCTGAAGCACATTGCGATTGATAACATTAGAGAATTCAATCCAAAACAGCTGCGTGTGAGGACAATCCCAGAAGATATGCATATCAGTTTCATTAGGGTCACCACAAAAAACACAGCTTGTATCTATATCTGATTTGAACCTTTTCAAAAACACTTTAGTTGGGTAAAATCTGTGTAACAGTTTGAATGAGATGTCTCTAACCTTGTTAGTTACGATGTATTTGGAAGACAGAGTCCATACTTTTTTCCAGTCAATATGATCAACAACATTCTCCCAGTAAGACACCACATATGGAGTTGTTACAAGCTCCTTTTGAAAAAGCGATCTAATCTTATAGTTACATGATGAAGGATGTGACGAAAAGCATAGTTTTCCTACTGGGATTTCAAATGGGTCTAAAGAAACAGGTAAAGTACTGGGTGATCTAACAAAGTCCCTTAAAAGCATGACAACTCCTTTAGGAATAGCGTCCATGACAATGGAGAATTCTTTGGGAGTTACTGGGAAATCAAATTTACATAAAAATTCTTCATAACTTAAAATAAGACCTTCTGAGTTAAATAACTGAGAAACTGTCAAAATGTTTTTCTCAAACCAATTACTGAAAAACAAAGATTTTCTCTTATATACAATGTCCCGATTGTTCCAAATGAAATACCGGTGTGGGGAGAAATTGTGCTTAAAAATTAATGACCATGCAAGTAATGCTGAGCTCTTCTCTTAGCTCTGTTTGTTTGGTTTGGGGCTGTTTCATCGAAAGCTAAAGGCGCGGGAATGATTCGCCTCGTCAGAATCGCTGTGCGCGGGAAAAGCGCAGTGACCCATGACCCTCGCGCTTACGCGTCATCACACAAACACACATTTAATGACGAAATATGGGTATAATATTGATACAAGATGTTCATTTTGACAATTTCACACAGAAACTGTCTTTCATTTATTCTGGACTTGTCATCATACTGAACAACTCTGGGAAATATTGGTGCATTTATTAATGATAATATCCAGATGTATCGATTACTTTCAAAGGGATTATTTTAGAATGTTATGAATCTGACTTTACTAAAAGCAATGCTTGTTTTGTTATAAATGTAATTTATTTTCTTTGTAAATTTTATATTCGCAAATGTAAATTTTCCAACAACAAACCGCACTTTCTTGTTTTTTAAAAAAATATCTAAACACAATTTCATTGTCAGAAAATAAGAACGCAACTATTTTATTTTGCAATGACTTTAATTTGTATACTGTAATTGTTGGTTAAATGTCTTACCCTCAGGTTATGTTTTTGTCTTATTTTTTTCTTGCTTTTTCTCTTGTAATCTTACAAAACTTTGTGTATTATGTACAAACATATTTTAAATATCAACTCTGTATTCTTTCCTTGCATTAATAAAAAAGTGCAGAAATTCAAACAAAGTACTAAGATTGAATTGCAGCTCAAAGAAAAGGATGTTTTGTTTTTTTATGAGTATACTGTTGACTTCAAAATTTGGTATATTGTGAATTTACTCATTATAGAAAATTCTTTATCCACAGATGTCAATGGGCAGTGAAAAAACTGATTTTACTCATTTTAAAACAGAAATGGGACCTGTATACTTTAAAATAAACAAGAAATAACAAGTTTTTTTTTGCTTTAATTATTTTAAAGCTTAATCTATTGTTCGAATAATTTGTAACTATGCTTGTTTATGTTGTCAGTTATATCATAGACTTCAACAACAACAACAACAAAGAGAAAGAATAAAATATCTAAAATACAATAAAAATATTCATTGACTGAAATTATGTCATTCCAAGGCTTCGTTTATATTATACTAAGGTATTTTACTGTACATATTGCTTACAGTATATTACTGTAGCTCTGAATGTACTTTGACTATCTTCTGCCTGTTGTACTTTAATGAAATTCAATAAAATTAAATGCATTAAAAATGTGAAAAATACGTTTAAGAAATCCTAAACACAAAACAATTAAGTAAATGAATAAAAGAAAAATAGCTGCTTCACACTTTTATAAAAAAAAATGAAACCAGGTTTAGTATTCATAAATTTAACTTTAAGTGAATTCATAATGCTTTTTACAATTATTATTATCATCTTTATTCTCAGTGATAACACCAAACAAAAATATCACAGCAATACCGTGTTCTCGCGCATGTAATACAGTAATACTAAAGTATTTTTCGGAGTATCTTAAACTGTATTTACATTTATCTATTCTCATACAAGAATCATTAATATTCGCTGTGAAGTTTTTTTATTTAAATTATATTTATGTACATATCATAGTAAATGCCGCTTGTAAGTCTGATTTTGACTTTAATGTAAATAAATATAAATGAACGTCGCTGCGCATGCGCGAGACTCCGTGCGTGCGCGCTCTAGAGGCTGCACTCGGCGCGCGCGTGATAAAGGCTCGGTGCTCCGAGGCGCGTGTTTGTGTGTAGTTTTGTGTAGTTTTGTGTAGTTTGTGATGGTCATCAGCACAGAAGCGGCTTAAATGTAGAAGCAGCGCAAGATGGCGGGTGTGTAGAGCTCGACACACACACACACACACACACACACACTTCTGACTAAACACACTCTCTCTCTCCCTCACACACACACACTCACTCTCTCTGATCGTGTTGTGTTTTCCAGATCTCTCTCTGCTGCAGGACTCGCAGGAGGACACGGATGGATGTGAGTTTATCTCTCTCTCTGTGTGTGTGTGTGTGTGTGTGTGTGTGTGTGTGTGAGTGAGTGAGTGAGTGAGTGTGTGTGTGTGTGAGTGAGTGAGTGAGTGAGTGTGTGTGTGTGTGTGAGTGAGTGTGAAAGGCGTTAGCTTGATGATGAATGTGATTCATATACGGTATCAGATAGTAATACTGTGGTAATCTGAAGTAAATGTGTGTCGCTGAATCATAACAGTATTCCTTCACTGAACACATGCCCAGAATCGTGGTAATACCGTGGTACTGTGCTCAGAAACATGGTGTTTTTGTTCGTGACACGTTAGACAGCTGTGCTTGGGTTTGGTTTAGTCCTCTGAACTAGTCTACAGCTTTACTAGCGCTGTTTACTAGGTCAGATTATATAGATTTCTGCTTGTTTCTCTACAGATCATAATAATAATGCTTCATTTTCCATATGTGATCACAAAACCAGTCATAAGGGTCAATAATCTTTCCATTGGTGTATGGTTTGTTAGGATAGGACAATATTTGAAAATCTGGAATCTGAGGGTGCAAAAAAATCTAAATATTGAAAAAAATCTCCTTTAAAGTTGTTCAAATGAAGTTCTTAGCAATGCATATTACTAATCAAAAATGAAGTTTTGATATATTTACAGAAGGAAATTTACAAAATATCTTCATGGAACATGATCTTAATATCCTAATGATTTTTGGCATAAAAGAAAAATGGATAATTTTGAGCCATACAATGTATTGTTGTCTATTGCTACAGATATATCTGTGCTACTGAAGACTGCTTTTGTGCTCCAGGGTCACAGATAGTGTCCTTCAGGAGCTTTACAGATACATAAAGCAAACAAAACTGATACTATTTACACACAGTTTTACTGATGCTTTCTAACTCTGTCGCTGTTGTCCTTAATTGGGATTGAAATTTAAACTGCACAGTTTTCTCAAATAACCAGCTCCAGTCAATTAATCAATAATAGTGACAGGCCTGTGGATAAATATTGATCCATAACTACAGTTAAACTGCTGTCAGTCTGTGATCACCATATAATAATTATGCTTCACACTATATCAATCTGTTATAAACTGCACAAAACCGTCATAATCATCAATATCACCATATGATGAATTAATAACTCCAACCTATCCAGCTTTATCCACATATAGTTCATAAAGCGCTACTATATGCAGATATATGCACACACTCACACACACACAACATTCACACGCTCGTACGGACTCACTCACAACACACACACACTCGTGCGCACTCTCTCTCGCACGCACACACTCTCACGCACATACTCACACAACACACTCTCTCACACACAACACTCACACTCTCACGCACACACACTCATGCACAACACACTGAGAGTGTGTGTGTGAGAGTGAGTGTGAGAGTGTGTGTGTGTGTGTGTGAGAGAGAGTGAGTGTGTGTGAGAGTGAGTGTAAGAGTGAGAGTGAGTGTGAGAGTGTGTGTAAGAGTGAGAGTGTGTGTAAGAGTGAGTGTGGCTCAGAGTCTGACTCCGTTGTTGTGTCTTCAGTGCTGGATTTCGTGTCTCAGGATGAGATGTTGACTCCTCTGGGCCGACTGGACAAGTACATCAGCAGTGAGAACGTCTTCAACAGGTGAAACACCGAACTCTGTTAATATATGACTCTACAGCATGCAGATGACCTGTTATACCCTTCAGAGCAGGGTGTTTAGGATTCTGTATCCCACAGTGCACCTGACCCTCTGTTTGATTGTGTTTAGGCAGATGGTGGCCCGCAGTCTTCTGGACACACTCCGGGCCGTCAGCGAGGATGAGCGCGAGTGTGTGTCTGTGCTGGAGCGGATCGACAGACTCGCAGATGACTCGGGTACTGAACTGAGTCGCTGATTCACTGAGTCGCTGATTCACTGAGTCGCTGATTCACTGAGTCGCTGATTCACTGAGTCGCTGATTCACTGAGTCGCTGATTCACTGATTCACTGATTCACTGAGTCTCTGTCCTGTTAGAGAGTCGTGTCATAAAGACTCAGTGCTTGAGATCTGACTCCTGTGAGCTCTAGAGCGATACACACACATCCTCCATCAGTCACTCTTACACATGTGTGTTTAGTGAAAGGAGAAGAATTGTTTTTATGTTGTTTTTTTTGTAAGTCTTCTTTGAAGTGTAAAACATATTGAAGTGTATTTTATTAAATGATGCTAGGACACATTTTTACTCAAAAATACATTTAATATATATGTTAAAGTAAAAAAAAAAAGAAAAGAAGAATTTCACCTGGGAAAAATATTAGAATTTTGTCAAATCAATTTGAAAGATTTTTTTGTTTTTTTGTAAAATATACTTTTGAAAAAAAGTGTTAGCATTTTGTATTTTATTTTTTTTTAAATATTGTTAATTTATTGTATTTTATTATTTATGTTGTTATTTATTATGAATTATTGTTTTATTATATAAGATTATTTTAAACCTTACAGTTGAGTTTGCCGTAATTATAGCCTTTGATGCTGATGTGGTGTAAAATAAATATATAATAATAGATGAAAAATAAATATCATACTATTAGAGAAAAAGGTAAAGAATAAAATAAACACCACAAATACATTTTCTCAAACCTAATGGCCCAATGTTCAGATTTCTGTACTGGAAATTTATGCAAAATTCAAATGCATGCATATTTAAATAGAAAATGTGTCATTTGCATATTTAAACAACATTTCAGAAAGCTTGTAACACAGATCTATCTTTAATTTGGTGGTTAAACTTTTGTTCTGTTTGACTGTGACCGCTTCACATCTTTGTTTTTGATGCTGCTGTCAGAACGACTGTGTTTTTCATGCATTATTAGCTGAAGCACACATTCATATTTCAGCATTGCTCATGTATATGCAGACATGTTTTGTTTCTCCAGCTGTGCTTTATGAACGAAATGCTGTTTGTTCCTCAGAGCCGACGGTTCGAGCGGAGCTCATGGAGCAGATCCCACACATCGCCATCTTCTGTCAGGAGAACAGACCTTCCATTCCGCTGGCCTTCTCCAGGTACCTGCTGCCCATCGTGGTGCGATACCTGGCCGACCAGAGCAACCTGGTAGGTGTGATCTGTGTGAGCTGCTGCGGCTCCTCAGGAGCGCTGCTGAAGAGCTGTGTTTGTGTGTCAGGTGCGTAAGACGAGTCAGGCGGCGCTGCTGGTGCTGCTGGAGCAGGAGCTGATCGAGCGAGGAGACGTGGAGAAGCTGGTGTGTCCGGTGCTGGTGGAGCTCACGGCTCCTGACCGCAGCGACGAGGTCAAGACCGAAGCCAT
Organism: Tor tambroides; assembly: GCA_021397915.2. Lineage (NCBI taxonomy): Eukaryota > Metazoa > Chordata > Actinopteri > Cypriniformes > Cyprinidae > Tor > Tor tambroides. The sequence goes on along the minus strand of JAFVLL020039097.1, from coordinate 7,287 downwards.
GGCGGTGAGAGAACACCCGCAAGACATGCGTTCAGAATATCTTCAAACATGCATAGCTTTTAGTAAGGAAACTCAACTTTGCAAATGCTTTAAAACCTACCGTAAACATATCAAAACTTCATTTTTGAACAACTTTAAAGGAGATTTTCTCAATATTTAGATTTTTTTGCTCCCTCAGATTCCAGATTTTCAAATATTGTCCTATCCTAACAAACCATACATCAATGGAAAGATTATTTATTCAGCTTTCAGATAATGGAGAAATCTCAATTATGACTGGTTTTGTGCTGCAGGGTCACAGATAGTCTTTTCCTCATGTCTCACACACTTTTGGACTAAATGTTGTTGATGAACATGAATATGTTGCATAATGATGAACTAATGAAGCATGAAAAACTGGTAACTTTTTTTTTTTTTTTTTTTTTATTATCTGAAAGTGAAATTTTATGCAAGTAAAAATATTTTTAGTTTGAAAACTTTTCAGAGTAATATTCATGTTGTTTGGTAGTTTTATATAAATATGTAGGTTTTTGAGCCATTGTAAGTTATAAATCAAAAGGAATTTAATTCATTCCAATGAGGTTAATGCTGATAATTCTTAGATTATATGTTCTTATAAATTTCATAGTTTTTTTTTTTTTTTTTTTGGTGGTAATTTAAAATTCTTAAGAGTTTCTCAATTTTTTAATTAATAAAAAAGGGGTAAATGCAGTAATAACATAGTAACATTAACATTTTTAATTTAAAAACATGTTTAAATTTAAAAATATAGATGCACTTTATTTTAAGGTGTCCTTGTTACAGTGTAATTATATATTTAATAAATACTGAGTAATATTAACTACATGTACTTACTATATGGTTAGGGTTACTTGCATGTAATTTATTGTTATTATAACAGTAAGTACATGTAACTTGTAACAAAGAGACCTTAAAATAAAGTGTTGCCAAACTATGAAGTTGTGCCTGTTTTTATAAAGTAGCGGTAGAAAGAGAAACACTCTCGTGGGGTCTTGAGATGATTGTGTAGTTCCACTGGATCCTGGAGCAGCAGGCAGGTCTCTGAGTGTTTGTTTCTGATGCTTTTCTCTCAGATTATTTGTAAAATGGCTCCGATGGTGGGGAAGGACGTCACCGAGCGGCTCTTTCTGCCGCGCTTCTGCGAGATGTGCTGCGACTGCAGGATGTTCCACGTGAGAAAGGTCGGTGAATCTGATTGGCTCGGGAGGATGACGGCTGAATCTGATTGGCTCGTGCTCGCGTTCGGTCCTCGGCGCTCATCAGACGTGTGTTTGTGTCCGACAGGTTTGTGCGGCGAACTTCGGGGACATCTGCGGTGTGGTCGGAGGAGAGGCGACCGAGGAGCTGCTGGTACGGTCAGACGCGGGGCAAGTTGTCACGCGGGTTAGATGTCTGTAACTGAGGTTTAAAGGCAAACAAATGCATGTTTTCTCTAGAGGCACTTTAAGGAAGATATTTTAATTTGCCGTATTGTTTGGATATTTACAGTGGTGGCCAAAATGATTAGAACACTAGTATTTTCAGCAGCTGAAGTGGTGCTATAACCAATCAGAAGAAATAAATATTTTTTTCCCATGATCGATCATCGCTGTCACGGCCGAGTACTCGATCGCTGTTGCACATCTCTGTTTTGTATGCATATTTGTTTTAATGTTTTGCTTTGCTCAGCATACTAGGTTTTTGAGGTCGAGGCTCGTGAGTGTGAGTGTGAGCTGTGAGAGTGCGTGTGAGCTGTGAGAGTGCGTGTGAGCTGTGAGAGTGCGTGTGAGCTGTGAGTGCGCGTGAGTGCGTGTGAGTGCGCGTGTGTGAGAGTGTGAGTGCGCGTGAGTGCGCGCGTGAGTGCGCGCGTGAGTGCGCGCGTGAGTGCGCGCGTGAGAGTGCGTGTGAGTGCGCGCGTGTGAGTGCGCGAGAGCGAGAGCGCGTGCGAGAGTGAATGTGAGTGTGTGAGTGTGCGAGAGAGTGCGTGTGAGCTGTGAGAGTGCGCGTGAGCTGTGTGC
>JAFVLL020039096.1:0-23514 GCA_021397915.2 Tor tambroides | reverse complement strand
TTTTTCCCCCTGTGGACATTACGAAGAAAAATAAATTAATGTTAGAACTTAATATTAATGAATACTAAATGTCAATGATATATGAATACATATATTTTCTCAATTTAAAACAAATATGGAAAATCATTTCGTTAATAGTTTCATTCCAAGTGACTTGAAACATGCATTCAAGGTATACATTTCAACAGGGTGTAAACTCTACTTAGCTCATATACAGTGCTGTGAAAATACTTTTTAAATATAATAAAATATTTGTATATATAATTTTCAATATAATGAAATATCTTTCATGACTCTAGAAAATCAAAAAATTGGGACACTGCATAATACATTAATTGTTTATTTAAAAATAAATAAATAAAAAATCTGATAACCACAGACCAAACTATTACAATTTGCACTAAGAAACAAAACGGTGCAAAAATGGTTATGCACAAGTCAATTTAATGTGGTGAACCTCTCTATAAAATGTTAACTTTAATAATTCAAATTAATGAACAAAGCTACATAACTTGAAAGGAAGAGAGGCAGGAGAGTATTCCAAAGTGGTGCAGATAAAGAACAGGCTGAACAAAACCAGCCAGAACATAACAAAACAAACAAATGCACCAAAGTGCACGGATATTATGTTTTATTAAAATGGTAAAGAATCCTGAGAAAGTAAATGGGACATATATGATAACTGTGTTCACATTACATATTAGAATGAAATGAAATGCTCTTCTCTTCATGTGGATTTCCTCCTCTTTCCCTCTCTCTCTCTCCAGGTCCTGACTGCTTCAGAACTCTGAGAACAGCCACAAGGAGAAACAACTGGATGCAGAAGAAGATGAGGAACTGCACTGAGAAGAACCATGTATGCACTATAGTACACAGCGAAATGAATACAGAGAAAAAACATGAGCCAAGATTAAAAAAATTAATCCTATTAAAAAACATATTAATTTTGTGAGACTTGAAAACCAAAATGACAATATAAAAATCAAACTCTTCACACAGATAGCAATCTCACAAACACATAGATTGAGTTTAAAGAACACCAATGCAACTCCACTTTCTGTTCCTGTGACAATGAGCCATAAAACATAGGAGTGTATTGGAAGACCAACCAGGAAACTTAAACCGCATGCACACATTTCAAGGATGTCCACAAGCTCAAAGTTGTAGATGCTTCAGGTGTGGTGAGGTTCACTGTAGAGTTGTTAATTTCCTCCTTGTGTTCTCAAAATCTCACAAAATTAATAATTAGTTGCAACAGTGATCTACTGGAAGACAGAAGAGTATTTGTTCTAAGCCAAAAAGTGCTCATGGTTTTATTCATTAATATAAAACAAATGTAGTGTAATTTTTAGACAGCAGTCATTAATAAAACCTTTTCTATATTTTTTCTTAACAAAATTCCTTTTGAAATAATACAATTCAGACTCTTTACTCATTTAGCTAAGTCATCTAACTCACCAATAATACAAACTACATCTAATAATTACAGAGATTTTTGCATATTATTTAATGGAAAAACAAACAAACAAATTAATCAAAAAGGAGAGTTTGTCACCTGAAGAGTGATTTTCCAGTCTCTCTAGGTGTAAATGACAGTCTGTGCTGTTTTTGCAGTATCACTTTACAGCTGTCACGAGGCATGGCTTCATATATGTCACATAAAACAAAACATATGCAAACATATGCAACATGCATGAAATTCAAAATTATCCATGGGCTTCTATTCAAATGGATTAAAGTATTTGAATACAAGTGAAAAATTGTGTGCATTTGTTTTTGTGGACAAATTTAACCACATAAATGAAATTATAACTATGGAGAGAAATGCTGAAATGTTTTCCTCAAAAAACATAATTTCTTTACGACTGAAGAAAGACAGACATGAACATCTTGGATGACAAGGGGGTGAGTACATTATCTGTAAATTTTTGTTCTGAAAGTCTCCTTTAAGGTTGTGGTTGTGCTCAACTAGTGTATATAATGCGTTCCCTCAGCTCAGGCAGTTTAATTTATTACTGATCTTTTTCCTTTCTCATGTGGCTTCTTGATTCTCTTCCTGGGCTTTGTTTCAATGCTGTCAAATGTGGATGAAACTCACCTGTACATGTGTTAACAGTGTGGCAGTTAAATCGCCCATGAAACCTCTAATGTCTGCTCATTTGTTTCTTGAAAAGTCCACAGTTTTCTCTTCCAGCCAATGAGATTCAGGGCCAGACTCACAAAACAAAAAAAATCCCAACTTCTTAAGAAAACTACATAAGAACTAACTACAACTAAGTCACAACACAATGGAACATGCTTCTAAAAACAATGGTAATATTGTAGAAACATTTACAAAAAAAAAAAAAAAAACGTTTTATTTAATGGTCATGAGCCTCTTATGTCTATGTGTATGTCTAAAGTATCACATTAAACACCATTTTTACAGTGTAAGGTTTAGCAATACTTAGTTTGAAAGAGAAAATGCAAAGACAAAATACCCATTTCATAAGCACTATGAAAGGTTAAGTAAGGAAAAATGGTTGTAAAAAACCTCAACAGGGCGATCAGCACCCAACCGTCAATCTGGAAAATGGTGAAACTGGGTGAAGCAGGAAGTATTTATTCAAATCAAACAAACCACAAACAAGTGTAACAACCACATCTGACAAACACACACATAAAAGGCTTAAAGTGTATGCAAATAACATAGTCAATGATTTAAATCACAAGTTGGTTTAAAGTGGTGGACCTCTCTATAGAAATGGATGGCCATTTTATCTACACTAACATGTTTTGGGATCATAAACTCTGAATTAGAGAGAAATTATATGCAGACAGTTAAAAATAAATACATAAAAGCATTAGTGCCAGCAGGTATTATGAGGAACAGGTTAATTTTCCAGTTCGACGCAGAAAAAGAACAGGCTGCACAAATCCATCCAGCAAATAACCAACTGAAACGATAAACCACAGAGCCGAAATATTACTATGTGTTAAAATGAATGCTGAGATTTTATATGGGACTAATATGAAAACAAGGGCCATAGTGGTTATTAGAATGTGAATAAATGCTTGTCTTTTCATTTGGATTTCTTTCTCTTTTTCTTTGGTAACACTTTAGGGAATACTTATTTACTATTAACTATGACTTTTAACTCAATAAATTCCTAATCTGCTGCTTATTAATAGTTAGTAAGGCAGTTGTTAAATTTAGGTTTTGGGTAGGATTAGGGATGTAGAATAAGGTCATGTAGAATAAGGCATTAATATGTGCTTAATTAGTACTAATAAATGGGTAATATTCTAGTAATATCCATTCTAATAAGCAACTAGTTAAGAGACCCTAAAATAAAGTGTTAAATTTTCTTTCTCTTGCTCTCCTGGTCCTGACTTCTTCAGAGTTCTGAGAATAGCCACAAGACAAAACAACTGAACAAAAGTGAAAAGTAGAAACTGCACTGTGAACAACCGTGTATATGGACTACTGTTGAAGGGGATAAACATGCAAAACAAACAAGAACCAAGAGTAGATATCCAACCAGCAGTGCAGCAGATTACTTTATATCTGAAAGGTCTGAACTTCAGAAAGGTTACAGGATGAACCACTGCCAGGAAACGCTCAACACAGATCAGAGACTGAAACAGAGGACGACCAGTGATGGCGAGTCCTTGCAAAAATTGTGACGATGTGTTGAAAATGGAAAACCAAAATAACAGTATATCAATTAAACATTTCAGAGAGTTAGCAATTTCACAAACAGACAGATTAAGGTTGAAAAAGTCTGTTACAATGCTGGTTTCTGTGACAATGAGCCATATAAGGATTAGAGGATTAGAGGATTAGAGGATTATCGGTGCCCCTCTACCCAACCTCCAAGATCTTTATATCTCCAGAGTGAGGAAAAGGGCTAAGAAAGTCACTCTGGACCCCTCACACCCAGCTCACTCTCTCTTTGAACTGTTGCCCTCTGGCCGGCGCTACAGATCACTGAGCACCAAAACAGCCAGACACAAGAACAGTTTTTTTCCCCAGGCCATATCCCACCTGAACAACACATAACACACCCCAGTACTGTACATCTGCAAATAACTCATCAAACTTTCATCCGTACATAGGACATATGCACATTCATAGTTCTGTCTATGGACTTTTTTTTAATATTTTTATTTTTATTTCTGTTGTTATTTATAATTTATTGTCTATACTCTTCATTATTAGTGTTTTTATTACCTTAATTATATGTTGTCTGCGCTATGTTTGTACTTCTGTACTGGAAGCTCCTAACACCAAGACAAATTCCTTGTGTATGTAAACACACTTGGCAATAAAGCTCTTTCTGATTCTGATTCTGATTCTGATAACACACTGGGCAGCCGTGGCCTAATGGATAGAGAGTTGGACTTGTAACCCGAAGGTCGTGGGTTCGAGTCTCAGGTCCGGCAGTGATTGTAGGTGGGGGGAGTGAATAACCAGCACTCTCTCCACCCTCAATACCACGACTGAGGTAAGACCCTTGAGCAAGGCACCGAACCCCCAAACTGCTCCCTGGGTGCCGTGACATTGGCTGCCCACTGCTCCTGGTGTGTGTTCACTACTGTGTGCATGCAGTTGGATGGGTTAAATGCAGAGGACAAATTCTGAGTATGGGCCACCATACTTGGCCACACACCACTTCCCTTTCCCCTATAACATAAAAGTGTAAAGGACAATGGAATAAGTTGTTGAGTTTGTAGTGAAGTTTACTGTAGAGTTCATTTCTTCCATATCTCTCTCTTCAGACAGCATGGAAAAGTGTCAAAACTGTAAAGAAACATATTCCAGTCTCTAATTCTGCAGTTTTAAATTTAAAATCCAAATACCCAAAGCATACGATATTAAAAGATTTTCATGTGTAGGTATAATCGTTCAGGTAACTTAATAAATCCACAAATTCTGTAATTGTGCCGTCCAATACCTAAATTACCCAGTTTTAAAATTACTTAAATATAGATGCATTCATTATTATCATACAAATTATCTTTATCTGATGATCACATTGTTATTTGCATGTTATTGTCTGCAAAAATAAATGTAAGAATTTGTCACCTAAAGACTGAATGTCCAGTCCCTCTAGATGTGTATAATACTTACTCTGTGCTGTTTTTGTAGTCTTTAAAGCTGTCAAATGAATAAATGGCTTTATACGCAACACCTCACAAAAAGTGGATATGCAAATTATTTTAAAAAATCATGAGGTGCAAAATGATACATTTGATTCAAATGGCTTAAACATTTGAATACAAAGAAAAACATAAAAAAAGAAGAAAAAACTGAAGAAGAAAAAAAACAAAACAAAACAAATGAGAATTTCTCATTTCCATGTGGAACATTTTAACTAGAAATATCAGAAATGATTACATTCCAGGTGGTCCCAAATGCACAAGCATGACAACGTATTATATTTATGGTGTAAGCATGAATGCAAAAAATGCAAAGACAAATCCAATAGAATCTCTAGGACAACTCTTAAATTGGAAAATGGTTGGTCATTAACAAAATAGTTTATTCAAAAAACAAACCACCATATCAACTATATCTGATAAACAATGATAGAAAGTACATCATTTGCATATGAATAAATGCCATGCTAACATGTTCTGGAATCAGACTAAATAAATGAATAAATAGTGAGTAAATTGTTACTTAATGTTGTTTACATTACAGTTACTAACTTTAACAAGTTTCTTAGAGAACAGTGGCAGTTTTCCAACACGGCCCAGAAAAAGAACTGGCTGCACAAAACCAGCCAGAACATAACAAAACACAGCAGTAAACCAAAGAGTCGAAAAATGCTGTTCTGTCAAAATCGCAATGAATCCTGTCACAGTATATGGAACATATATGATAGCCATGCTAACAGTCATTATTAGTATGAGATAAAACGCTCTTCTCTTTATAGTGCTTTCCTCCTCTCTCTCTTTCCCTCTCTCTCCTGGTCCTGACTGCTTCAGAGCTCTGAGAACAGCCACAAGACAAAACAACTGGATGGAGAAGAAAAATAGGAACTGCATCAAGAAGAACCATGTATAGATACTCGTGGCAACTGTCAATGAAATCAAAAAATAGAATAAACACGAACCAAAAGTAATTATCCAGACAGCAGTAGAACAGATCACTCGGTATCTGAGAGGTTTGAACTTCAGAAAGGTTACAGGATGAACCACTGCCAGATAACGCTCAACACAGATCAGACATTGAAACAGAGGACGACCAGTGATGGAGAGTCCTTGCAAAGTCTGTGACAATGTCTTGAGACTTGAAAACCGAAATGACAGTAGAACAAACAAATCTTTTAGACAGTTACCAATTTCACAAAGTGAGAAATTCAGGTTGAAAAACTCTGATGCAACTCCTCCTGTTCCTTTGATAATAAGCCATATAACATAAGAGTGTGTAGGAAGACCAACCAAGAAACTGAAGCTGGACACACACAGCCTGGTGATTAGATCAAATGAAACCATTGTTGAGTTTGTAGATGTTTCAGGTGTTGTGAAGTTCACTGTAGAGTTATTCATCTCCTCTCTCTTCTCAGCTCAACACGTCATAAAATGAGGTATTAGTTGCAAAAGTGATCTATTTTAAGAGAACAATAACTTAAGGCAACTCCATTCACATATTAAATTAAGATACAATTCTATTCATTATCATACAATGTACTCTTTAGATTTTTTAATCTGTTATAAATATGAATATATGATTTTCTAAATGTTGTCCTTGAAAAGGTTTGGGAAAACATTTGTATACTTGATAAAATATAGCGAATTTGATACACAACACCTCAGTCTGATTTACTCAGAAGCTAAATCATTTTACTTGTCCTTGCCCTTTAAACTATGTCTGATAATCACACAGATATTTTGCATATTTCTAAATGGAATAACTAACAAATGAATCAAAAATAAGAGTTTGTCACCTGAAGAGTGAATGTCAAGTCTCTCTGGATGTAAATAACACTCTGCTGTTTTTGTAGTCTCACTTCAAATTTGTTACAAGGATATATTTGCACGGCTTCAAATGCAACATTTCACATAAAATAATATATATGCAAACAACACAGTCAAATAAAAAACATTGATTGACAAATGATAGATGGTGTTTTGAACCATTTGAATAGCATACAATTTCACACAATTTGCCCAATTTCTACTTTATTATTGTTATGCTAAACATGTTAAGATTCTTTCATTAAAGAGTTTGAAAGTATCCTGCACACAAAATCAGGGAAGATTAACAAGTTTAGCTGTTCATGATTACAAACATAACCAGAGCTCTCTCTGTGTTTGTGTGTGCTCATTTGACCTTGTAGTGTGTATTCAGGTTTCAGGCCACTCCCCCTACATCGTGAAGGCATCCAGCGGTTCCCATGATTTAAATTGCTAAACAAACATGCAGTAGAAAAAATGTGGAAATGAGGATCATGTGTAGGGGTGGGGTTAGGCTTGGGGGTAGTCTGTGTGTGTACAGGTTTGACTGTACTTGTGAGGTCTAAAATCTCTTGGAAATCTGCAAATCAACCAATTCAATTTCAATTCAATTCAGCTTCACAATAATTATGTTTAAAATCTTAACATTGTCACAAACAGAACCAGGAGAAACAGGTAAGTAGCAAAACAGGGGATTTATTAAATAAATGCAGACGGAGAGGTTCAAGGAACAGGTGAGTGACTTGTAGTGAATTCCTTTCCAGAGTGATGTGGCAGAGAACTGATCTTTTTTGAGTCTTTTTCACAGGATACGTGGAGATCGGGAGTCCAGGGGAACAGGGAACAACATAGGAGGATCGCAGGAGAGGTTCTAGGAAACAGGTAGGTTAGTAATTCAAAAGGTAAGTGCAAATGAGTCAGGTACTGTTCAAGGTAGTGAACGTGAACCATAGACCAGACGATGAACGCCAGAGAGCGTGTGGTATTTATCGGAGTGCTGATGAGTGGTTGCAGGTGCAGGTGATTAGAACTCCGGTGATTGTGATCTGGTGATTGCTGATGCAGGCGGTGACTGTGACTCTCTGACATGATCCAATATTCACAAAGGGGGGAAACAGATGTAAAACCACAACTAGAGACTTTCACAGCACCCTTTCCAATATGAAACAACAGTTTAACAGCAGCTGTCCATACCACAGATGCAGAAGGACACAGTCCATCTCCATATCAACATTAAATTTAAATATTTGTCAATTGTAAAAAGCAAAAAGATGAATTGCAACATCCACCAGTCACTCGATCCTTTTGCTTTCAGTGGCTCCATATTGAATTCTGAGCAGCGATGTACAAATCCCATCACAAAGTTAAAGGGGTGGTTGAGTGGGTTTTTTCTAGGCTTGATTGTGTTTATATGCTGCAGTCTAACATGTGTTAATGCTTTGTTTAAAAAAACAAACTTATTTTTCACATAATTTACCTTTATTCCACACCACCCTGTCCCTTCTCCTATGAACGCGCTGATCATTTCCTGCTTTTATGAAGGCCCTCCCTGAGCCCATATGCAATGGGCTCAGATTGGTTAGCTGGTCCAGTGTGTTGTGATTGGCTAAACCGCCTCTAGTGTGCGTCTAAACGTCCTGCCCCTCACCTCAGCCGCATGTACTCTGGTTGTATTGTAAACAATGGCATCATCTATATTGCTTATCAGTTTGAGCCCGATTGAGACCCAGAGAATATTAGTGAAGAGGATCGTGCAGAACCTGTGAAAGAACGGCTCTTAATGGTATGTTTTTTGTTTGTTGTTGTCTCATACATTTAGATAAGCTGTTATTTGTAAATGCTACTGCTTCTGTTAGCTTTTAATATACGGTTTTATCCTGATTAAAGCTTTAATACAGTATGGCAACCGTACACACGCGTCCATGTATAACGCTGCTATGTGAAAACAAGTGTATAAATGGAACAGTTCATTGTTGGAGCTGAGCTGATGATCTGAGTGAGAGAGAGACAGAGATGCAGAGCGTGTGCAGAGCAGGGCGATGCGAGGAACAGGACTGAGAACCGCTGCTTTAGAGCATTGATTTTGAAACTTGTGAATCCATTAGAATCGTTAGAAGACAGAATTGCGATTCATATATGAATAGATTTTTACGTGCACCCCTAGTTTTCTCTTCCTCTTCTCTAGAGCAGCACAGCATGGCTTCACCCCCTTTGCTGCATGTTCCCTGGGGTGGGGTTTAATCTAGGTTCGTGACATAACGAACCCCGGAAGTAGCTTGTTGTAGTCCCTACGAGCCGTTTTATAGGCATTAAACTGCCGGAAGTTTAAAAGACGATATCTGTTTGCATTGAACTTTCAGCGCCGCAATTTTGCAGATATTGTTTATGCTCAAACAGCAACATTACACACTAACTAACGTTAAAAATGTGAAATTGCAATCAACCACCCCTTTAAATATCTCTGTATTGAGCTCACTCATAAACTCTAATACAATATCCATTAAATTTACTAAATCAAATGAACATTTTCTAGCGTAAATAATTATTATTTTTTCCCTCACCATAAAATACTCACAAATCTTTTTGTAACCCTGACTGGCCTCTCTCTGCTTGCCTTGTTCACGCCACTTAAAGATCTTAAAGAGACAGGCAACAATTTTGTTATTTAGTTACATTACGTTATGCTTATTTTAATTTATACTACGGGGCTGTTGAGTGCTTGAATCTGACTGACTGACGAACGTTCTAAGGTGTGCAATTATTTTCAGCGAAACGCACAGCGAAAGTAGTTTCAGTCAGGTCTTGACCGCATTACATGTCCATATCACTTCGCCAAATGATTTGAGTTGTTTCAAAGGTTCTTGCAGCCTACAACAGCAAAAGAACCAAAACCCACAACGATACTGGCCAAACCAATAAATATAGTAAACAACAGGATAAAAATGACAGATCATTTCCATGTTTTTGCCACAAAATTGCGTTTTATGTACAGAGAGCACATACTCTATTTCTCCCGCTCTCTCTCCCACACAGACGCACATAACGTTACACTTTGCACACACGCTAACATACGCGCTAATGTTGTTAGCACGACTCTGGCGATTTTATCAGTAACATGATCAACATGATCGCTGTTCATGAAGAAAATGCACTTAAAGTTTCACTATTAGTAGAAATATTGCTGCCGAACACTTTTGAGAGATGCACAGATTCAGAGAGGCAAGTCACACGCTTAATCTCTCTCTCTCTCTCTCTCTCTCTCTGATAACTTCATTAATAGTTACATAAGTCTTCTATCAATGGCTCAAGCCTCCATTACTAGGTCTAAAATGACATTTTGGAGGCGTTGGATGAGACGTGGAAGAAATTAATCCTACTCACAATAGCATTTTAAGTACAAAAACAGGACAAATGCCTTGAAATATCATTTGATCGATGTCTTGAAGTGTGGTAGCCGTTGTAAAAGCTGAATAATTGACTTCATTCCATTAAATTCTTTGAAAATAATGAACTTCCCCGCTTCACTTCGTGGGCGCATCACCTCGTGTGTGCATTATTTTCTATGAATTCAACGGCCTGTCATCAATTATTCCTTACTTCTTATATCCTACTGGTTTAGATACAGCATTGCCAGTTTTTTTTTTTTTTTTTTTTTTTTTTCTCCACCAACCAAGATCAATAGACTCCAGGAACCCAAACAACCCCAAAACCCAACAAGTCCAGGAGGGTGGTGAGCTAAGGCGAAACAGGGGGAGGGACAGAGGGCCAGGCCCATGAAAAGGAACAGGACCTGGATCATGGCATGGAGCGTGGAACACTGGGCAAGGCCATGTGTCATGGCATGGATCATGGAACAGTGGTGGACCTGGACCCTGGGCCAGGGTTAGGTCTAAACCATGGAGCAGAGGTGGGCCTGAATCAACGAGCAACAACACACATCAGACACTGAAACAGAGGACAACCAGTGATGCCTATTCCTGTCAAAAACTGTTAATACTGTGAGATGAGAAAACCAAATACATTTGAGTATATAGAAAAAAGAATTCAGACTTTTACCAATCTCACAAACAGAGAGGTTGAGGATGAAAAAAATTGAAGCAACTCTATTTCCTGTTCCTGTGGCGATGAGCCATGTAACATAGAAGTGTGTAGGAAGACCAAACAGGAAATGGATGCTTAAGACAGATTTCCAGAATATTCAGGAGCTCAGTGGAATGAGTTGTAGAGTTTGTAGATGCTTCATGTGTGGTGAAGTTCACTGTAGAGTTATTCACTCTCTTAGCTCAGGAAGTCAAAAATTATTTATAAATGAGGATTCAACTGTGAACTACAGGAAGAGAGAAGGGTTAATTCCATACTGGTAAGAATGCAAATGTCATTTATGTATGTGAGTGTGAGTGTGTGAGTGTGTGTGTGTGTGTGTTTAAACCATTAAATGTAAAGGTTTTCAAACAGTTTGTAATTCCACATAATTCCAAATAAATATAGAAAGTTACATTATAGAATTACAATGTAACATTTACATGCATTTTTTTTTTAATGCAACTCACTTTAAATCCAGCCATCCAAATAACAGAATTGCACATAAGATAAATACGGTCCAGTATTCTATGACTTAAACATAAATTAAATTTTAACAAATTAAGTGTTTGGTTTTTTTCCCCCTTTCACAGCTACATGAGCAATTGAATCACTCCTGTTATATTTCCCATAAAAAGGTCACACATCAATTTGGAAATACACCACAGCTTTCAACACATTTTACATGCTTATAAACCTTATACAATACATAATAACTGCAGAAAAAAAAAAGATTATTATTGAATTGAAAATAAATAAATAAATAAATAAATAAATAAATAAATAAATAAATAAATAAATAAATAAATAAATAAATAAAATAAAATAAATAAAATAAAGGTTTGTCAACTGAAGAGTGAATGTCCAGTCATTGGATGTATATACTGTAAATCTCTGTGCTGTGTTTTGTAGACTGACTACTGTCATAAGAATATATGTGCATCTGCTATACACAGAAAATATGCAAATATTAAAAGAAAAAAGTGGTCCCATATAGGAAAGCACTTTCAACACTTAATTTACATTCATGCAGTAAATGACAATTATGGCAGCCATATAATGTCAGATAATGCCCTGAAAGGAACATATCAGGGAACATAAAAAAGACTTAGAATACTTTTTTTTTTCTCTCTTTAACCATGTTAATGTATCATATTTCATTCACATTAACACTGAAATTGTTTACCAAACAACATTTGATTAACATCTGTAGACAGACAATTAATGTAAGGCTGAAAAATGTGTTTCATTGTTTTATTTTGATATAAGTTAAAAACCATCTGTTATTCCAAACCTTCTTAAATAGTCATAAATCTAAAACTGGCCTGCACAGGTGCAACACATTTAACACCTGAAATTTAACAAAAAGCAATGGTGTGGTACTGCAGTTCCTGCCTTCCTTGCTGCTGAATGGTTTGCATTTGTAGCTCTGTACACTTTGTTTTGGATCTCTGTCTTAGTAAGTTAGTAGAAAGAGCTTTATTGCCAAGTGTGTTTAAATACACAAAGTATTTGTCTTGGTGTCAGGAGCTTCCAGTGCAGAAATACAGACATATTGCGGACATACATATAATTTCAGGTAATAAAATTAAATATAACACTAATAATAAAGAGAATAGACAATAGATAAAAAATAATAATAATGAAGTAGTAAAATATAGAGGAAAAATATTAAAGATTATGAATGTGCATCTGTGCTATTTACAGATGAAAGTCTTAGATTTACATTTACAGTCTATAGTAAGAATGCAAGGGCTTTAGATACGGCTTTGGTTGTGACTAGCTTAAGCTGGGCATTTTTTGTGTGATTTTTAGCCAATTTATGACCTTTTTTTTCTTTTTTAGCTGAATTTCAGTTTTCTTGTGCAGAGTACAGGGAGGAAGTAGGATGGTTGGATGACTGTCAGAAATCTGACACGTCAGAAATGTTGGTCACCCCTCATAAGGGTATTGCACTGTTGAAGCAGAGCTACAAACCGACTGTCCTACGCTCAGTGTTATTTCCTTCACTGCGCCTGTGTGACAACAGAAATTAAACCATGGTGAAACTGTGTTTCTCCCAGGAAAGCATGTTTCTTCTTCTAAAGTGACCACACAGTTCTGGTTCGGTGCGTCTTACTTGTTTATTTCACACATAAGTCGAAGCTTGATGATTTGACATAGTATAGTGTGAGTGTACAACAGACATAGTCGCAGGGCAACACACCATCGACTCTCTTCTAGAGAGACATGTACTTTTCTAGCAATTTTAAACAATTCCATTCATTCTTTGCTGCTGGCGCGGAAGTAAGTATTGTATACATTTTTATATGAATGTATGTTAGACCCTATACCCACTAAGCTATGGAAATAAATGCTTCCAGAAGTCATAGATCCTCTTCCTAGTATGATTTATTCATCATTGTTATTAGGATGTGTCCAAAAAATGTTCAATCTGGCTGTTATCAAGCCTCTCGTTGAAAAAAACAAAAACACAGCTTGATCTTAGAGAATTAGTTATCTACAGACCAATCTTCAATCTTCCTTTTCTTTCAAAAATACTAGAAAAGGCATTAACCTTACAACTATGTTCTTTCTTAGAAAGAAATGCTCATCGCAGTATAGTCCTTCATATATATTGTGGTCTCAAAATTCTGGCCAGTTGATAATACCAAAATCAAAATCAACTGCAAGCGGTAGATCCTTTATCTATTTAGTGTCTGATCTCTGGAACAGTCTTCATTCTAACATTATTCAGGAGGCAGACTGTCAGTTTAAATCAAGACCAAAGTTACATCTCTTTAGCCATGCATACACACAACACACTATTACTTTTCTATATTTTAAAACAGTTAAAGGATTGCTAGGCTGCATAAATCCTTGCCACTGTCCCCTCTAGCTTGCTTGTTTGGGGACACCTGATATTTGGCAATATTGATTTGACTGTACTGACCCTACTGGATAAGAACTGAACTAAGCAGGATGATGATATTACTGTTTTCTACAGGACTGATTAACAGCTTTGCATCAACACTGAACTGATCTTAGAACAATGACACTATTTTCTTTTTCTTTCTTTCTTTGTTTGCAATCATCATTAAATCATTACTTTCCTGTTTATCCACATAAAGCTGCTGTGTTGTATATATATAAAAAAGATGACTTAAATGCAAGATTTATACAGTGAATTTATGATAGGATTTCAAGTTCAAAGAAACAATCACTTCCATTAAATGGAAAATAAAAGCACTGCTGATAAGTTTATATATATATATATATATATATATATATATAAACTTAAGTCGTTTTACTTGTTAAGATGGAACATTTGTATGTTTTATGTACAGCAAAAAAAAAAAAAAAAAAAGGAGAGTTTACCAGTCTGGTGCAGACAAAGAACAGGCTGAACAAAACCAGCCAGCACATAACAAATAAAACCAAAAGAAAAAAGTTCCTTAATAAACTGTTGACTTAGAATGAAAAATAATCCTGATATAGTAAATGGCACATAAGTAATAATCATGGTCAAAGTAGTTATTATAATGAGACAAAATGCTCTTCTCTTTATGCAATTTTCCTCCGCTCTCTCTCTCCATCTCTCTCCTGGTCCTGACTGCTTCAGAGCTCTGAGAACAGCCACAAGAAAAAACAACTGGATGGAGAGAAAGTGTAAAAACTGAATTGAGTAGAAACACAAAAATGTAATGGTTTGTAAGATTACAGTAAACATACAACACAAGCAAGAGCCAAGAGTGATTATCCAGGCCACAGTGCAGCAGATCACTCTATATCTGAGAGGTTTGAACTTCAGAAAGGTTACAGGATGAACCACTGCCAGGTAACGCTCAACACACATCAGACACTGAAACAGAGGACGACCAGTGACACCTAGTCCTAAGGAAAACCATGTTAATGTTTTGAATTGTAGAAACCAAAAACAACGGTCAACTATCCACAGCAAACTATTCAGACAGTTACCAATCTCAGAAACAGAGAGATTGAGGCTAAAGAATCCTGATGCAACTCCATTTCCTTTTTGTGTGATGATGAGCCATACAACATAGGAGTGTATTGGAAAACTGAACAGTAAATTGATGCTGTACAGAAAAATGTCCAGTCTGTTCACTAACCAAAAGGCATGAGTTGTAGAGTTTGTAGATGCCTCAGGTGTGGTGAAATGCAGTAAAGAGTTATTCATCTTCTCTTTGTCTTCTCAGTTCAAAAACTCAAGAAATATATGTAGAAAATAAAGCAGCTGTGATCAAGAGGAAGAGAAGTGAAACTGTAAATTAGACTGTATAAAGGTTTTCAAACAGTGTTTAATTCCACAAAATTCTAATAATTGGACATTTTGATATTAAATATAAAACATTTACAGGTCATTATACTACAAGTCACTTTCAAACAATACAGTGAGTCAAATGCAATCCGATATTAAATGACTGGAGAACACAAAATGATTCTTGTAATTCAAAAAGTAGTGTTACATAGTAAACAGACTGATTATATTATCCTTTAATGGCTTGCACAACTTTTTTCACAAATTTTAAAATCTATCACAAACTGTATAACTGGTAGACAGTCACCTGAAGAGTGAATGTCCACAAATATCTGCATTGTGTTTTACTTAACAGCTCTCACACGAATATATGTGCATGAACCAGATATGAAAATATGTCTAGATATGAAAATATTGGAAGTAAATATGAAATTCAAAATGATGGGATTGTCCTGACTTGATATTTGCCACCAAGCAACATTTGAAAATAACTTTATCAACTGAACATTAATTTTAATAAGGTTGGAAAAAAAAAAAGTTGATTGGGAAAACTACTACATCTAACTAGAGTAGAGTTCATCTAAATGTAGAATGAGACAATCAAGGATTTTTTAGACAAGTAAATCAGTGAGGTGGTGTATCTCTCTAGAGTGTATCTCTCTCTAAACAGAACACTAAATGACATGCTAACATTGATGCATTTTGGTGCCATAAAGGAATGGGGCATTTTTTTTGTAAAGCACCACACAAAATAAGCAAATTTAGCTCATTTAAATGAGTTGATTTAATGTTTTATGCAAAAATATAAGAGTTTTCCAGCTCGGAGCAGAAAAAGAACAGGCTGAATAAAACCAGCAAGAATAAAACAAAACTAAAAGTAAAGAGTTCCGTAATAAAGTGCTGAGTCAAAATAAAAATAAAAAAAAAGAAATCCTAATATTATATATAACTTTTCCTCTACTCTTTCTCTCTTCAGGTCCTGACTGCTTCAGAGCGCTGAGAACAGCCACAAGACAAAACAACTGAATGGAGAGGAAGAAAAGAAGGGGGGGGGTGTGGCCAAGTATGGTGACCCATACTTGGAATTTGTGCTCTGCATTTAACCCATCCAAGTGCATGCACACAGTAGTGAACATACACCTGGAGCAGTGGGCAGCTGCGGCACCCAGGGAGCAGTTGGGGATTCAATGCCTTGCTCAAGGGTCTCACCTCAGTCGTGGTATTGAGGGTGGAGAGAGTGCTGGTTATTCACTCCCCCCCACCTACAATCCCTGCCGGACCTGGGATTCGAACCCACGACCTTCGGGTTACAAGTCCGACTCTCTATCCATTAGCCCACGACTGCCTAATGGATAGCATGAACTGTGTAGAGAAGAGCCATGTGTGTAATGCAACATTCTCCAAAATGAACACTGAGAACAAATAAAAGACAAGAGTGCTTATACAGATCACAGTGCAGCAGATCACTATTTATCTATATATAGGTTTGAACTTCAGAAAGGTTACAGGATGAACCACTGCCAGGTAACGCTCAAAACACATCAGACACTGAATCAGAGGATGACTAGGGATGCCTAGGCCTGTCAAAAACTGGTAATGTTGTGAAGTGTGAAAATCAAATACAGTTATCAAGTATATAAAACAAAGAATTCAGACTGTTAACAATCTCACAAACAGAGAGACTAATGTTGAACAGCTCTGATGCATTCTTGCACTATTGGAAAAACAACAACTATATTGAACAAAAAAGTTCATGGTGCATTTCTATAAGACTAAATGTCAGAGGCTCACATAGTAAACATGTTTTGAGGTTCAGTAATTTAACATTGAACAATTTGATGATTTATGGAGAGCAAAGACAGGACAGTTTTCCAGCTTGGCGCAGATAAAGGACAGGATGAACAAAACCAGCTAGTATATAACAAAAAAATCCAAAAGAGAAAAGTTCCTTAATAAACCGTTGTGTCAGAACGACAGACATCCCTGAGATAATAAATGGGATATGTATAATAGACATAGTCACAGTATTTACTAGAATGATATGAAATGCTCTTCTCTTCATGTGGTTTTCCTCATCTCTCTCTCTCCCTCTCTCTCCTGGTCCTGACTGCTTCAGAGCTCTGAGAACAGCCACAAGACAAAACAACTGAATGAAAAAGAAGAGGACAAACTGTGGTGAGAAAAACCATGTATATACATAATCCATATTTGAGATTAAACTAAACATGCTGCACAAGCAGGAGCAAAGAATAAATGTCCAGGCCACAGTGCAGCAGATCACTCTATATCTGAGAGGTTTGTACTTCAGAAAGGTTACAGGATGAACCACTGCCAGGTAACGCTCAACACAGATCAGACAATGAAACAGAGGACGGCCAGTGACACCTAGACCTAATAAAAACCATGTTAATGTTGTGAGGTGTGAAAACCAAATACAATTATCTAGTATATAGAACAAACATTCCAGACAGTTACCAATCTCACAAACAGAGAGATTGAGGATGAAGAATCCTGATGTAAATCCAATTCCTTTTCCTGTGACAATGAGCCATATAACATAGGAGTGTGTAGGAAGACCAAACAGAAGATTGAAGCTGTACAGAAAGATGTCCGGTCTGTACACTAACCAAAAGGCAAGAGTTGTGGAGTTTGTAGATGTTTCAGGTTTGATGAAGTTCACTGAAGAGTTATTCATCTTGTCTGTGTCTGTCTTCTCAGTTCAAAAACTCAAGAAATATATGTAGAAAATACAGCATCTGTGATCAACAGTAAAAAAGAAGTGCAACTGTAATTCAGACTGCATGAAAAAGTCTAAAGGTTTTCAAACAGTGTGTAATTCCACACAATTCTATATTAAAAGGAACATTTCGATATTAAACAGAAAACATTTACAGGTCATTATAATAAAGATCACTTTCATACACCACTGTGAGTCATTCTGTACAACACAATACCGAAGCAACTAATTAACACTAGACAAATGCAATCCAATACTAAATGACTTCAGGATGTGAAATGATTGTTTAAATTCAAATAAAGAAGTGTTTTACTTACATAGCCTTTGCTTACGTGTAGATCTCAACAGTCACCTGAAGAGTGAATGTCCACAAATAGCTGTGCTGTGTTGTACTTAACAGCTGTCACAAGCATATAAGAGCATGAACCAGATATGAAAATAAGTCCAGATATGAAAATATTAGAAGTAATTATGAGTAAATATAGGAACAGAGAAGAAAGCATCTTAGTTCTAAGTGGAAAATTGCATGTTGACTGCATACAACAGATCATTTACATTTATGCAAACAAATGACACTTTATGGGCCAATTTGTAACCATCATATGGGTTATATTGTGCAGAAAAAGCAGCAAAGACTAATAAAAGTTTGTGGCTTCATTATACTATGAATAATACCTCTCCTTAGAAAAGAATCTATCTTTCATATTTTATTTCATATTGTCATTTGCTGACTTATCTTGACGTTTATCACCAAGCAACATTTGAACATCATTTATCATCTGAACATTAATTTCAGTAATAAGACTGGAAAAAAAAAAAGTTATATAAAAGTTATAGAATACAAACTTTTAGTGTTTGTTTTTAAATCCTTAAATGGCTTAGCTCCAACATATCTTGATGCCTTAGTAAAACGTCATACTTCTGCTAGATCCCTGAGATCTTCTGATCAGCAACTTTTAACAATTCCCAGAGCTAGATTAAAACTTAAGGGTGATCGCGCTTTTTCAGTTGCTGCCCCGAAACTGTGGAATTTGTTACCTGTGAGTATTAGATCAGCTCAGACTATCTCCAGTTTTAAATCATTGCTAAAAACTTATTTATTAACTCAGGCTTTTAATCTCTCTGAGTGCTGAGTTTTCTGTTCTTTGTGTCTTTTCTGTGTGGTGCTATGTCATTGTTTTTGTATATTTATGTAAATGTTTTTTGGTTTTTTGGTTTTCTACTTTTGTACAGCACTTTGGGCAACAGTGGTTGTATTAATTTGTGCTATAGAAATAAATGAAGAAAGAATGAAGAAAGAATATAATCTTAGTTTGACAAGCTAAAACATCAATCTTCTTAAACAATATTTATAATAACACTGGCCTGCACAGCTGCAACACATTTACAATCTACGATGCAAATTTATAAGAGTGCAAAATCTACTGTAAGTTATGTACAGTATCTGTGTGTGATTTCATTTAACATTTAAAAAGAAGTAATCTCTGTGGCACCCCACTAAACTGAAAAAGGCAATGCTGCATTAGCAATGAGCAATTTATTGGGGGGGAAAGAACGCCAGCAAATAACAACTACATTTACCCAGAACAGAGTTAATCTAAATGTGGAATGAGACAGTCGAGGGTTTTATTCACAAATAAATCAGTGAGGTGGTGAATCTCTCTAAATAAACAGAACATTAAATTACAGGTTATCATTAATGTGTTTGGTGCACTATATGTACAGGACTTCATCTGCTACACATCACATAAATCACCAGGGGTGCGTTTACCAAAACCATTGTTAGCTAACTACGGTAGTTAGTTCCATTCAACTTTATTGGTAAGGACGGAACTTACGATCAGAGTTGCTTTTGGGAAACGCACCCCAGATATACAAATATTTGCTAAACTAAAAATTAATTTTAAAAAGACACATAGTCATATCTAAGTAGTTCTGTATTGAAAATTATATGCTGAATGCTAACCACACTTTATTTACATTCATGCAGTAAATGCTCATTTTGAAAATCATATAATGATATTAAGAGGATACTGCATTGAATACAATCAGAGAAGAAAATCAAGTGACTTGATTAATCAATAGTACTTCTCTTTAATGAAGAATACAAATTTTTGTTTTATAACCAATTTTTCATATATTGTTGTGTAATTTTATCAGACATGGCTGGTTTATATTGACATGCTATTAAAATTGTTTACAAAGCAACATTTGAATAATTTTTTTTTCAACTGACAATTAACTTAAGCTTGACAAAAATGAGTATTGTAATATAATCTCTAAAAATTTAGACAGTCATTTTGCACAATCTTGCCAATTATCCTGCCAAAGATGATTAAAAAGGTTCAGTAATTTAACTTAGTAAGAGAAAATAGTGTGTTATACAAAGAAAAGATAGGAGAGTTTTCCAACACGGTTCAGATAAAGAACATGCTGAACAAAACTAGCAAGTGCAAAACAAATAAAACCAAAAAATGACAAAGAATCCTGATATAGAAAATGGTGCATAAATAATAATCATGGTCACAGTAGTTATTAGAACGAGCTGAAAGTCTCTTCTCTTCATGTTGTTTTCCTCCTTTCTCTCTCTCCCTCTCTCTCCTGGTCCTGACTGCTTCAGAGCTCTGAGAACAGCCACAAGACAAAACAACTGGATGGAGAGGAAGAGGAAGAACTGCGTTGAGAAGAACCACAGATATACAATGTAGTGTGAGATTATGGTAAATATGCAACACATGCAGGAGCCAAGAGTGATTATCCAGGCCACAGTGCAGCAGATCACTCTATATCTGAGAGGTTTGAACTTCAGAAAGGTTACAGGATGAACGCTCAACACAGATCAGACACTGAAACAGAGGACGACCAGTGATGCCTAGGCCTAATAAAAACCATGCTAATGTCTTAAGATGTGGAAACCAACTGTCAAGTATAGAGAGCAAGCTATTCAGACAGTTACCAATCTCACAAATGTGACCCGTGCTGGCAAAATGAGTCAGACTGCGCACAGACTAATTTTGAGCTACAGGCAAAAGAAGTGAAAAATGTCAGTTTTGGTCGAATTTGAGGTTTTCACAAAAATGAGTTCATTAAGCCATCTTCTAGCAATCCCAAAGATCCAAATAGTAATTAACATTAAAAGGGTCATGAACTGCATTTTTTTTTTTATTTTGCACTGTTCTCCAAGGTCCCCTTATAATGTTATCAAGACTTTTACATCAAAAAACATAATTTAAAAGCTAATTTCTGTCCTGTTTTTTAACCCCTCTCATCAGAACGCACTGTTTGAATAGGTGTGGTGGATTGTGGACTCAGAATTAAACACCCACTGCTATGATTGGCTAACACTTGTGTGTTTGACAGTCTACGTCCTTCACAGATGGACGCTGCTGTGAAAAACGCATGAATACTCAGTAAATATCAAATGATCTGTAATAACAGACAAAGCAATAGTGACAACGTAATAAAAAAGTTACTAACACTTGTGTTGCGACATTACTGTCGGATCCAATATAGTCGGCACATCATCGTCTTTTAGTTTAGATCTTTCTTAAAATCCTGCATTGAATCGTGCTTTGTTTGTGAATGTATCTGCTGTAAAATGAAGTGAACAAAGGACCATTAAAAATAAAGTTCATCCACACTTTCCTAACGTTGGGAGCAGAAGGAAGGAAATGCAAAGACTGTGTTTTGGCACTGTACAGCGTCTTGTTGTCTTCAGAACTATCTTTATAGTTTGAAACACCACATGCGCGAATCAGCGGGTGGGGATAAACAGGCAGCAATGTAGAAGCAGGCACTGATCTTCCTCTGCGGAGGCGGTGTTTAGCCACACTATTACGTCATAGAGTAGAACATTCCACAAGCTGTCGTTTTGGCACACTGGCTCTGTTTTTAGACTAATGAGAAAGTTTTGAGCTCTGAAACTTACAGGATGTTTTTTATAGTACAATGACCTCTTATATGTAAGATCAAGGGAAATTCGGTTTCTTAGTTCATGACCCTTTCAACACATTCTGGTGCCATAAGAGGGAAAATCATTTGCAAGTCATCAAACATCCAGCAATATGATGGAGTTCAACATGGAATGCCAAAGCGAAAACCAAGTGAGACTCAGAGCTTGTTTGGTTCCTTTGGTGCACACAGCACCTTCTTTGGGACCAGTAGCTTTTCTATTGCCTGATACATGATAATATACTGTTTAATATTGTGCTCTGAGCACAATGTTACATATCCTTCGCTAACGTGTAAGCTAACACTGGTCTCTCACCAAGACACCTGCCCCATTCTCCACTGATTTCTTCTCACACCACAACTCAGTTTGTC
Source organism: Tor tambroides (assembly GCA_021397915.2). Classification (NCBI taxonomy): domain Eukaryota; kingdom Metazoa; phylum Chordata; class Actinopteri; order Cypriniformes; family Cyprinidae; genus Tor; species Tor tambroides. The sequence continues at coordinate 1,171 of JAFVLL020039096.1, read as the reverse complement.
TCCTCTGACCATTGTTCTGTCTAATCCTAGCCTGTCCCTGCTCTCTTAGCAGCATAGCAGGCTCATAATTGTATAATTGGCTGTGGTCCATCTGACTATGAATAAACATTTACAATTTCCTCAGCATCTGAACTGTCATTGTGATCCATTATTTTCTTATTTAAATTGATTGTATGTCACTTCTGGCTTGGTATTTTTTTTTTTTTAGATGCAGAAGTAAAATTTATTTCAAAGAAACAACTCCAGAAATCTCAGTAGTGTATTTATAAGTATATTTTAAAATCTTATGTTAAAATATTTTTAAAATTTAATTCCTATTATTTTACTATACACTGACTCACTGGAGGCTCTGACCTGCAAGTTTAACAAAAGAGCTAAAATGGGCCAGTTTGTTCAAGCACAACTTTCGAGACTGCAGTATTGCAATATACACTGCCTGGCCAAATAAAGTCAGTGTCTACATTTGAATAAGCAAATACATGTTGTATATATGTTTTTATTTCTCAAACAACCATGTCAGAAGACATGCCCGTGGACCGCCTTTACCTTTGATAACATTGTGCATTCACTGTAGCATTGTTTCAACAACCTTATGCAACATCACAACATTTTTTTCAGCAAGAATTGCATTATTTTTTGGCCAAGATCTTGTACTAACAATAGGAGAGTCAAACCACTCCAGCATGTCCTAAACACTTTTGGGTTAAGGTCATGACTTGGTGGTGGCCATGTCATACATGAAATGATTCCTCATGCTCACTGAACCACTATTTCACAATTTGGGTCCAATGAATGTTGACATTGTCATCCTGGAGTATGTACATGGGTACGTCTTCATGGTTCATGGTAAACATGGTTGTTTAAGATACACACTGCATCCATCCATCCATCTATCTATCCATCTATCCATCTATCTATCTATCTATCTATCTATCTATCTATCTATTTATATCTAGCCAGGCTGTGTAAAATGCTCAACTTCACAATCATCTTCTCTCAAAACACACTGTAACGTAAAATACGTAATATTTAATTTAAATGAAATAGTTTAATTTAGCTCAAAGGGAATCATTTGCGATTTTATAGGGAATTTGGACAGAATCACTGTTTCACGGCTGATCACTGAGGCGGCAGCGATTCACTGAAGGAGCCGTATAACAATCAACTCTGC
>JAFVLL020039094.1:0-11566 GCA_021397915.2 Tor tambroides | reverse complement strand
ACCGACAGTGGTTTCTGGAAGTATTCCTGGGCCCATTTAGTAATGTCAATGACAGAATCATGGCGATGAGTGATGCAGTGTCGTCTGAGGGCCTGTAGACCACGGGCATCCAACAAAGGTCTTCGGCCTTGTCCCTTACGCACAGAGATTTCTCCAGTTTCTCTGAATCTTTTGATGATGTTATGCACTGTAGATGATGAGATTTGCAAAGCCTTTGCAATTTGACGTTGAGGAACGTTGTATTTAAAGTATTCTACAATCTTTTTATGCACTCTTTCACAGATTGGAGAGCCTCTGCCCATCTTTACTTCTCAGAGACTCTGCCTCTCTAACAGTGCGTTCATACCAGACGCGACTTGCACGAATAAATTGCGCTATTCGCGCGTACTTGGACGCTTGAACATTTTGAGTTTACTCGCTTCATTCGCGCGTGAAATTCACTTCATAACAGATACGAATTCGCATCATGGGAGGGGCTTCTGCCAGGCAGCTCCAGTCTCGTTGCGAAATGGCTGACACATCAACTCGTCAGCGGGAACGTAGTTGTAAAATACGGCGAATAAGCTCAATTTGCCGGCTTTAGCTAGCTTGTAGTCTCAATATGTATATATATATTGCTCAGATTGAGTAAAGAGCTTTTTTTTACAACTTACCAGATTGTCCGACCTCCTCACTCACTTTCTTCCAAGCAAGATCCTTTTTATTCCTGTTTCTGTAAAAGTACGAAGATGTATCGTACAGCTCCGGGTATCCACATACATGATTTTGTCCTCCATTGTTGTTTCGGATTTCTGCCTCGTCGTAATCACGTCATTCTAGAGCAAGCTCCTGATTGGTTAACGCGGCGCGAATTTTCGCCAAAGTTCAGATTTTTCAACTCGCGTGTTACGCGTGTCAAACGCCCGAAACGCTCAATTCGCGCCGCGTCATTCGCCCCGCCTCATTCGTGCAAATCGCGCCGCAGGATGTCTATTTGCGTCTTTGCATTGACTTAACATGTAAATCACTCACGCTTAACACTTCATTCACGTCTGGTGTGAACGCACCTTGAGACATCCCTTTTATAGCTAATCACGTTACAGACCTGATGTCAATTAACTTAATTAGTTGCTAGATGTTCTCCCAGCTCAAAATTTCTTGCTTTTTCAGGCCTTTGTTGCCCCCGTGCCAACTTTTTTGAGACCTGCAGCAGGCATAAAATTTGAAATGAGCTCATTTAGTGGATAAAAGTGTCAAATTTCTCCATTTAAACATTTGTTATGTTCTATTGTGAATAAAATATTGGCTCATGTCATTTGAAAGTCTTTTAGTTTTCAAAAGGTCTTTTTCCCTGTGTCATTCCATTTTATTACACATAACTTAATTTCTGAACTTGTTTGTTTTGTTTTCTTTGTATGTATGGATTACTTGGGTTGTTACCGACATCTGGTGAAAATTTTATGTCAACAGCACCTTTAGAAATATATTTACTGAGAATAATGGTGACGTGTTCAATACTTATTTTACCCTCTGTATATATATATATATATATATATATGTATACATATATAAAATAAAACAGATTTGGAGAAATTTAGCACTACATCACTTGCTCACCAATGGATCCTCTTCAGTGAATGAGTGCCATCAGAATGAGTGTCCAAACAGCTGATAAAAACATCACAGTAATCCACAAGTAATCCACACCCTCCAGTCCATCAGTTAATGTCTTGTGAAATGAAAAGCTGCTTGTTTGTAAGAAAAAAATCAATCACTAAGGCGTTTTAACTTTAAATTGCTAATAATATTGCTTTCTCCATTGAAAAAGTAGTCTCATCTGAATCAGGACAGAAATATGCACAGATCAAGCACTGTTTGCAAGTGAAAACAGTCCAAAACAGTTCTGAACAAATATGTCAGTGAATTGTGATGTGAGAGGACAACAGAGGATAGACTTTTTTCACTGGTGGAAGCATTATTATGGATTATGGACTCATATTTTGGCCAGAAGCAACAGTAATGCCTTGATGAGGGATTTGTTTTGTTTACAAACACAACTTATCTCTTCACAAGGTTTTAATTGATGGACTGGAGTCATGTGGATTATTGTGATGTTGTTGTTATTATTCTGACGGCACCCATTCACTGCAGAGGATCCGCTGGTGATTTCTCCTAATCTGTTCAGATCTTGGATGGCCTGAGGGTGAATAAATTTCAGCTACTTTTTATTTTTAGGGAAATGTTTAATCCTTTAAATGTAATATTCAGCAAATCTCAAAATAAAAATCTATTTTATACTGCATAATTTCACTGATGACAACATCTATGGCATACTTAATTTATTTGACTTGACGTATTGAACCCGGAACATTCTTTTAAGACATTTAGTTTCATTACTGGATATTTAGCAGATGCTTCAAGAGACTTATGTGTACATTTTACAATGTCATATACTGTAATGCAAGCAGCCTTCATTACTGCATATTAAAACTTATCTATCACTAACCATAAGATTTCTGCTTCAAATAGATCATGCGTCAGTTTGCCAAAAAAGGAACATCTTCAGTCGAGTATATGAAAAGCAGTCAACACATGCTGAAGCCCCAAGCTCTTGGTCCACTAATGACGTACCTGTCTGAGTCAAACATTCCCTAGTCAAGTATTCTCTACAATACTTGCGGTTTGCGGTTACCCTTCTTTACATACAATATGCCACTCAGACATGTGGCTTGCAGCAGGTGTGAGTATAAAAACATCATTTGGTACCTTTAAGGTGCACAAGGTGACACACAGACTCTTTAGACACTCACATTTCTTCATCAGACACAAGCACAGACTCAGAGTCTGGTATAAGGTTATTCCTGACTGTTTCTTGCAGTAGATTGAAGGCTCCAGGCAGCTCCTGCTGTGTACAAGCGTGCCCTTTTCATGACCAATAATATTCACATTCTCCAACCTTTCCCACACACACACACACACACACGTACGTGTCATGTTGTATATCACGATGGAAACCCTACATTCACTTCTGTTGTTCTTAAATTAAGCTAATTATTATTACTACACCAGCACGTTACCTCTTGCAGTCTTATTTTGGGAATTACTACATGTAAAATAACACAGTAACATGGTACAGTGATTGTAATGGATGGGTGACATGACATTTCAAGCTGTGACTGCATTGTCTTGCAGTGTGACTGTTTTAAAATGCACTTTTCTAATTCATTTATAATTATACATGCTGCTTTTGTTATCTCATATTGACTTCATGGAATATTTAGACATTTATAAATGCATTTGTCATATCGCAGGCCATTTTAGTGAACTGCAAAAAAGCTGTTGTGACTTTTTACAGCGCATAAAATACACACGACTATAAAACTTATAACTTAAAATCGTTTAATAATTTGCATTTTCAGAATTTATGTAATTTAGGATTATTTCATAATTTACATATTTTAAGTGTTCCAACGTACTTCACAGAATAAAGATCATGGTACTAGTGTCGGGAAAATAAGTTTTATTTTATTTTATTCCCACTGGAGTGGATTTCATGGAAAGTTACATACTTTATATATTTTTCTAACCATCTGACTTTTCTAACCAACACTCTGTCTGTGCCCCATATATGTCAAATAGTTCAACTCAATTCATTTAAATAAGTTTTCCAACTGAACAATCAGAATGAATAAACTGGTTATATTGTCAGTATAAAACTAAAAGCAGAAGTTTTTTATTCCACACAATTGGAATTTTTGTACCAAACCCATTCATTTTTTTTTTTATCCTGCATTTTCAAAAAGCATCACTTTGGTACTCTTTGATAACAAATTAATGCCTTTATAAAGCTTGTTTCCATGAGGTTGGCCACAGTGTAGATTTTTCAGGTTTTAACATCATTTTAGAACAAATTTATCCCTATACGAGAAAGGACAAATTAGAGCAAACACAGCACATTCTGTCCTACGTAAGCTTTGCACCATCGTTTCAACACAGTTGTCAGGTCTAACCTATATTAGAGTCACAGTGAGATAAGACAAGCTTAAAATAGAGCAAAATTTTAGATGGAATCAGTCCCAAGCACAAAACTGCACCATAAGAAATATGAGGAAAAGACTGATGTTAAGCATAAACCTGTTTAGAAGGAGAGCCGCTGATTTCTCTGAGGGGAATGAGACGTGTGTGTGTGTGTGTGTTTGTGTGTCTGGCTGTGTCTCCGGACCCCAGCAGTGATGAAGGCTGAAGTGTATGTTTAATCACTTAGCTAACTGCTTATTTTCACCAGATGCGCTGACTTCCTAGTGCTCTTTATCTTAGCGTGTGTGGGTTTGAAGGCTTTGGAAAGCCACTGTCCGTTCGTGTGTATATGCATGTGTAATACTGATAGGAGTGTTTGATTTTGTGTGCCACACTGTGTGTGTTTTATATGTATTTCGATTAGTGGGATTCTGTGTAATGGTGTGTGTGTGAGAGGAGAGAGAGAGAGAGAGAGTCATGGAGTTTGTTCTAGTTTACATGCTCTCAATGCATTTACTAACATTTCAAATTGTATCTTTAATACTCTTAGTTATAGTTAAAGCCATTTCATTTCTGAACCCACATATTGCACATGTACCATTAAGTCGTTTTAGATAAAAGCATCAGTTAAATGAATAAATGTAAATGTCATGCTCTAATGTGAGACAGCATGAAATGCAGTAGCATTCATAATCTTAAACATTTCTGAGCAAGTAATTTTAGTGAGGAAAAACTATTACCTGGGATTTGATGTTATCTACTGTCAACTGGGTAGATCATTAACATTTTCTGAAATATTGGATTTTTTAATATGTATATTTAATATTTTCTTTTATTGTAATGTTTATTTGTCTTTAAGATAACATGCGTTTACAGCATGAGGGAAAATGTATTTTTCTTAAAATATAAATAAAAATAATATTAAAAAATAATAAATAAATAGTAATTTATTTTTTAAATTAAAAATAATTAAAAAATAAAATATATTTAGCTTATTTTAACTTTAACTTTGTTGAAAAGCTCTTATGTTTCTCACCATTTGTGAGTAATATAGAACAATACAAGTTTTTTAGATTTCTGTCTTTTTCTCAACCACTCAGATTCAGTGTTCAGTGGCTTCAGGTGTTCATGTGTATGTGCAGAAGCTGGTGGTCCACTGTGTGTGTGTGAGTCTCTGGCATTAGCACTCCGTCCTGGCGTTTTCCTCAGGTGATCTCGTGTTGAGGCATAAATAAGCGATCTTGCTGATGGGCATGGAGTCAACATGCAGAGTCACTCACAGATACGATTAATATTCACAGTCAATTTATTCATCGAATAAATAGGTTGTGCATTATATTTGTCTAAATATTCCCCATGTTTTCGATGCTGATGCGGCTGAGACGTGCAAGCAGAGGTAAGCGCCAATAACGCACCTAAAAGCTGTCAAAGACAACAGAAGAACAGACTCTCTCAAGCGAACGCTGTAGACTAGCAACTTAGAATGATGTCAAATTAGAGTTCTGTGCGGACCACAAATATCCCCTACTGGGTTAGATGTGTGCTGAATCCTACTGGGAAAGGCACGGAAAACAAATAACGCGTTCTACGGAGCGATTAAAGGGACATATGGTTAGCCGCATGCTAGCGATAGCCTTTTGCATTACAGTAAATGGAGTTTAACTTACAAGCAACAGAGTAGGACGATGGCGAATGATTTGCAGATCCTGAGCACCGCTGACAAACATCTAATCTTGTAAAATGTGTAACGTTAGTAAGTACAGTGCCGCTCCATAGTATAAACATGTGATCGCTAATCTCCAAAGTGAAAGTAAAACGGTCGCGCGCATGCGCATTCAAAACCGTTTTCAGTGCCTCATAAATTAATAACGGCTCACTGATGCCCGCAGTTAATATACAGAATAATTACCCAACGATATAATTGCGAGAGAAAGTATTGGAATATATTTTTTGAGCAGTTTAATACCTTATGAGCAGCTGATTTATGCTAAGTTAATAAGACTGCTATGTTAATAAGTGCTGTCATTCTGTTGCGTTTATTGTATTAATATGTTTCAGCATGTTACAATCATTATATGGCTTGAGTTAAGATATTTATTTAAAGATAGATTAAAACAGTTTATCATACAGATTAAAAGCGTGACTGGTCTCTCTCTCTGTTTATGGGTGTGTAACACTAGCCTAATAACGTGACGTGCGTCATGCATACAGGGAAGGGGTGCTATTTTCGAATAGTCGAATAATAATAATCGAATAATTCCTGGCGATTTTCGAATATTACTTTTGCTTGAAATGCCCATCTCTATCACAGGGACACACAGGCAAAATAGATGCAGATACAGCCATAATATACAAGGTAATTTATTTTTGGCATTGCCTGAAATGGCAAACAGGCTGTATTTGTAAAAGTGGTTGTAAATAACTGGACTAGTGTTCTAGAAAAAAGGATTCTGGATTATTATAAGGATTTCTTTCATGTTAAACAAGACATGTTGGTCCAAGAAGACTGTCCATGAAATGTAAGTAGAAATGAAACATCTACAAGTGACTAACTAGCAGCTGTTTTTGTTACAAAGACAGTGCTAGATGTTCTGACTTCAGTGCTGATGTTTGGATACAATACAACCTTTAGTTTTGTCTGACTAATATATTTCCTGCATGAATAGAACATCCTGTTGAGATGGTGGGAAGCATTTGTCAATGTTTGGTTAAACGGTTTCATTTTCTATTAGCTTACTTGCAGTTGTACTTTGCATCAAGCTGTGAATTTGTAATTTACTGTAATTTATAATAAAATATTAGTAAATGCTTTTTTTTTTTTTTTTTTTTACTATTGGTGAAGTGAGAATGCGCAGAATGATCAGTGTATGACATCAAAGTACCGCGAGAGCGATTCGAAAGCATAAGGATCCATCTGCTCTATTATCGCTCTCACGGTACTTTGATGTCATACACTGATCATTCTGCGCAGCACCGCTTCATGTCGAACACACCTAATGAAAACCAGGACAAAAAAGAAACATAACTAACATTACTCCCCCCTCCCGCAAGGCGCGTCCTGCACCGTAACAGTTCCACCGGGGAGGGAGGATGGGTGCCCTGGTGGCTGGTGCAGGAACAGGGCGGAGATAAGGAAGGCCTCCAGGGTGGATCAGGGAGTTCAGGAGGCCATGGAGGATGGGCCATTAAAACATTAACATTAAAAACTCTTGCCAACCCCAAATTTTGAACGGTTGTGTCTGTCCAAGCACCTCTTGTCCATATAATAAAATTGAATTACGTTCCTGGTTCTTTCCACTTTCATTGTATGGAAAAGAGCTGCTTAGTTGTGTTCAATGAATGAAAGAGTTATATGGATTTGACCCTGAGGATGTCTAAATAATGACAACAGTTTTTGGCTGAACTATCCCTTTAACGCTCTAGCTCAAACGTTTCTGCTTCAATAGTTCCCTCCGTTCAATCATAGGCCACATTTTCAGGAGAAATTGCTTTGCTCCAGAGGTCATCGTGTGATAAATGAATATCTGAATGGAATCTGAGATGGAGTGTTGAATTGCAGTATAATGGAAGATGATGATGTTTTGAGGGAGATCTTTGGTGCAGGAGATTTATCTCCTCATTAGTATTCAGTCATTTTTTTGCATGTGCCTGTGCTCTCCGCTGCCGCCCCCACACACTGCCCCTCAGTGGTTAGGGGTGGAACAGCGCTCCGAAGACCGCCGGATTCTGAGCGGCACTGCATCATGTGAAAGGATGCGGTTTGTTGCTGGGTTACTGAGCACGAGTTTGATGTTCAGGATTGCACGGCTGAGAGAGAGAGGAGGTGGAATAGATGCTGCATTCAGCTGCCTGTCTTCATGCGTTCAGAGTTTATCACTGCAAGGTCATTGGAAATACCATCATATTTCTATAGCGTGTTTGTGATCAGGATCTTTTCTCTTTGAGTTCCTTTCTTTCTGGAGAAAAGTACTTCCTGTGCCGGTATGCGGTTCTTTGTCACTCTTGTTCAACAACCCACACACACACACACACACAACACACACCGTAGGAGGTAGAGGGGCAACTCTATGAAGTGGTCTCCGCTCCCTCCAGCTCTCCTGGTGTAGACTGATGGATCTATACAGACGAGAGAGAAAGAAAGATGGAAGTAGAGGAGGTAGAGAGATGCATTTTTCCTGTCTCTCAGAAATACCAAGCTGTAGCTGTGTCACAATGTTCTACTGATTTGAAACCTTAAAATCACTAGTCAAATGACATCAAGAACTTGTATGCAAATTTATGTATTAAAACTAGGGCTCTCATTGGTCTCAACACCTTTATTTAAACTGATTCATTCTATTTACTATAATAAATAAATTATTCAATAATAGATAGTATATTCATTTTATATGTAGTAACATATATAGTATATGTTTAATTTGACCTTCATATTATGAGGAACATATTATATCGTGGAGAGAAAAAACACCCATTTGCATTTTAACTGACTAAATTATTTGGCAAAAAAGGCAAACTACAGCTTATGGTGGAATATTGGATTTATTTAATATTCAATTTAAAAAAATGCACAAAAAGCTCACAGGAAAGTATACCTTGACTAAAATATTATCAGTTATTGATATTTCATTGGTTCCACCTTGAATTTGATTAGCAGTCATTCTCATGCACATTCCTCAATACAAATATATCTGCTTCAAACTAAATTTATAAAATGTATTGCTGTGGAGGTCATTGATAAGCTTCTGTTTAGTTCTATGGAGACAAAGCAATCAATATAAGCACTGTAGCAGTGTGCTAGAAACCACTCAGCTTAGCAACCACATTTGCTATGCATTTGTCCTGGCAACATCCTTTAATCTTGTAAGCTGTATGAAATATTTTTTCAAATGACTGATACAAGTCATAGTCGATTTATTGAAAGTTTGTTGCCAGATGAACGTAGTGCATTTGCTGGTATGTGCCGTATATTCTGTTACTTTGAACAGAGGACATTGTGATGTTTCCGGGATGATAAACGACATGATGTCACTCTGACTCATGTCACGGCAGCTATTTGCCACATGCACACATTTGCCTGCTTGTGTGTGTGTGTGTGTGTGTGTGTGTGTGTTTATATGCTTCATTTCAAACCAGTGGTTATGCTAAATGACATGTTGTATTTACCAATTATCAAAACAATAAAAAGAACCAAATCGGAATCAGATTAGCCTTCTTGATGGATCAGCATTTAGCATTCATTTATTGCATTTCTCTGCTCACATTTTTTGGTGAATCAGTTTATTATTAATAATTTTATCAAGCACTTACAGGATTTCATGGATTCGTCCTGAAAGATTCCTCATTCTTACTCTTTCATTATGTGGAAAAGAGCAGCATAGACATCTCACAAACATCTCGAAACATCTTATATTTTGTTTCATGGAAGAAACTAAGTCATATTTGTAAGGAGGTTAAGTTTGTTTTTGTGTTAAAGGACTAGTTTATCTAAAAAATACAAATGTACTCACTCTCAGGCCATCTAAGATGTAGGCCTAGATGAGTTTATTTCTTCATAGGAATAGTTTTAGCAAAGAAATGTAGCATTACATCACTTTCTCACCAATGGAGCTTCTGCAGTGAATGGGTGCCGTCAGAATGAGTGTCCAAACAGCTGATAAAAATATCACAATAATGCACAAGTAATTCACATAACTCCAGTCCATCAATTAATGTCTTGTGAAGCGAAAAGCTGCGGGAAACAAATCCATCCTTAAGGCATTTTAACGTGAAACCGAATCACTGTATGGCTGTTTTGAATGAAAAAATATTTTAGATTTTATTTTGCTCTTAACAAATATATAACACTACCATAACACTAACCAAACAATTAAAACAGACTTCATTAACATAAAAGGGATGTAGAGCTTTTGATGTTGAAGGTGAAATTTGCATGTGTGGAACACTAGGGCATGTGTTTGTGAGATGTTTTTGTTTTAGTAAACTAGCTAATGATGGTTTGTGTGTGTGTGTGTGTGAGAGAGAGAGAGTATGTACAGTTAGTCTTTAGAGCATAAATAAGCAGAGATGAGTCAGAGATATTTATGGATTGCCCCACAGGCCTCTGTTTTCCTCTCTCTCTCTTTCTCTCTATTCTCACACTCTGCTGATGGATGAATAAAGTAGAGGGGTAATGGATTGGGAATGCTGTATCACATTGTCCTCAACCGCATATCGCTTAATGAAGCTCTTCTGCTCCTGTTTGTTTATTTGATATGTAAATTTGCTTCAGTGTTGTTTATTTGTACAATATGACAAGTTAAAGGCTGTTTTGTTAGCAAAGCTCATCATTTAAAGTGGCCATATTTAAAATATGAAATTGAATCAGTGTTTCCTTGCTCTTTCACTGAATCTCACAGAAATATGCCCAGGCCATATTTTGCCTTAAAGTCAGAAGAAAAAACAAAAAAACATATTTCGCATAACGGACATAAAGTACATTTTTAGCACCATTGCAACATTTTCATGCATCATAAACCTTATATAAAGTAAAAGTGTATATATTTACACTTATATACACTTATCTTTTATATATCTTCTATATATCATTATATATTAAACATTATCCTAGGGCTGGGCGATATGGCCTAAAAAAAAAATCCCCGATTTTTTCACAAAAAATCCGATTTACGATTTAAATCGATTTTTTCCCCCCTACTTACACATCACAATTCTGTTCTTATGTTTCTTATGTTTCCGCCATGTAATAAATAAAAATAAATAAAAAAACATAATAGTGACTTTTTATCTCACAATTCAGATTTGATAAATTTTATAAACTTGCATCTTAAATCTTAAAATTCTAAAATGTATATCTCGCAATTCAGAGTTTTTGTCTGCTATTTATTTATTCATAATTGCCGGATATAAACACAGAAAAAATCGCAATTACCTTCCATATTATAAGCTTTCTTAAAGGAACACTCGACTATTTTTGAAAATAGGCTCATTTTCCAACTCCCCAAGAGTTAAACAGTTGAGTTTTACCGTTTTTGAATCCATTCAGCCGATCTCCGGGTCTGGCGGTATCACTTTTAGCGTAGCTTAGCATAGATCATTGAATCCGATTAGACCATTAGCATCTCGCTCAGAAATGACCAAAGAGTTTAGATATTTTTCTTATTTAAAACTTGACTCTTCTGTAGTTACATCGTGTACTAAGACCAACGGAAAATGAAATGTTGTGATTTTCTAGGCGGAAATGGCTAGGAACTATACTCTCCTTCCGGTGTAATAATCAAGGAACTTTGTTGCCGTACCATGGGTGCAGCAGGCGCAATGATATTATGCAGTGCCTGAAAGTAGTCCCCTTTCAGGCGCTGCATAATATCATAGTCCCCAGTTAGCTAGGGACTACTTTCAGGCGCTGCGTATAGGGCTGTGACGGTCGCCGTGACAACCGCGTCACCGTGGTGGTCGGTTCTCACCGCGGTTGTCTTTTGCCACCGGCGGTAGTGCACGTGACGTCACACACTCTATAACAAGCATAATACAAGTTTGTATACAAGTGTAATAATAGTAACAGTTGCAAATT